>PHNY01077204.1:11384-37625 GCA_003724115.2 Anethum foeniculum
CAATTTTATTAGAATGAGGCCTTTTGGGAATGACCCAAAAACAAATCTGTACGGGCCTGATCTAGAGCATACAATATCATACTAACGAGGAGTTAGGCATGTTTAGCAAGCCGAACATGTATTCCGCTTTTTGGGGCGTGATCGAATAACATCAACACAAGTATACATTACTTATTCATCTACAAGATCTAGCACATATTTTCGCGCACATTTGATGTCCCTATATTTTTTTCTTCTATAATACTAGTAAGTTGCTTAGCAAATGAAATATAACAAGGTGAATACACTATCTCTTACCAACGTAATGAAATTGATATGATGCACCTCATCTAATTTGCTTTCATTCTCTTAGAAGAAAATTAGTTATGTTTGAAATTTCATTTGTCATGAATTAGATCAAATTTGCTCTAAATCCCATAGTTACAAGTCACGAAATAGTTTACATCAGTCAGCACCTTGACATATATCTAAAAGGGTGTTGTTGTGCTCAGCAGCACAAGGTTGCCAGATGGTATTTTCAGGCAACTTGTCCGAGCCATCAACTCGTGGACGATCTAAATTTAAAAAAAAAAAAAAAAAATTAACTTACCGCGATAAATATGCGCGGCAAGGACAAATTATCAAAATATTTTTAATACTTGCCGCGGTAAGGGCAAATTACCAAAATATTTTTAATACTTGCCGCGGTAAGGGCAAATTACCAAAATACCCTTAATACCACAATAAGTATTAAGGGTATTTTGGTAATTTGTCCTTGCAGCGCCTATTTACCACGGCAAGTTAAAATAAAATTTAAAAATCTGGGCCGTTCACCAATTGATCCAACGACTCGAGACAAGGTTGCCAGAAAATGCACATCTGGCAACCTTGAGCTGTTGACCGGGACCCCTCTAAAATTGGCTACAAGGTGTTTGTGGAGCAAGATCGATACACAGTTTTTCAGTTAATACTTGTTTATTCATGTATACTTTGTTACATGTCTCTGAGGATTGGATGTATAGCAATTTGCAAAAGCTTGTTACTAGAAGAAAATTTCACCATTTTCACAATTCGACGAAGTTTCGTATAAGCCACAAAGCCCAAAAATCTTAGAGTAAATTCATTCAGTATGCATCAAGGATATGTTACCATGCTAAGGTCATAACAACTCAGGAAAGAACATATAATGAGCTGAGATCAGTATCAATTTTACCGATATAAATCATCATTTCTTGAGGAGAGGTGAGGTACCAATCTTCAATAAGAAATCTTCAAAATGCATGAATAATACACTACTACAATCAAAATTGTACAACTACTGATTATGGAATGGTTTCAGGGTCCTCTTGCTACACACCAGTATCCTTAAAGCTCTTTGTCAGCCAAATCGCTGTTTCCCTGGAAGAAACCTTCTCAGGCCCGAATGGCTTCAATAAAACGGACAACTCTTGGAATCGATTTTGCTGCATAAGATTTGCACTAAACTCGAGCAGCCCTTCAAGGGCCTCAGCTCTTTGCTGGTACGATGATGTGTCAAACCTATGTTGCTGGGAACCAGATTCTGAAGATGGCCGGCTTGAAATGCAAGTTGTTGGATTGTTCTCTGAACACTCACTTCTGGTTATGGGAGCGACATAATTAACATTTGTTATGTATGATCTGGTAACTGTTCTGCGACTTTTATCAAAACTCTGGACTGTGCATTTGTCCTTTGTGATTGATTTATTTTCACAACTTGGTGAAGTAGAAGAGCACTGAGCAGATGTTGATGAAGTTTTTCGAACAGGGAAGAAAGGGTCTTCGGCAGATGCCAATGGGAATTCCGTCATCTTGTCAATTATTGGAGTGTTCACAGACACATCGGGAGATGCAACATCCTGTAGGAGTTCAGTGCTGGCCTTGTAAGGTGTTTTTGATATGGTTCTTGCTGACAACGGAAGAGATGCTCTCCGAGTTGATGGCAAAGGTTTCCCTGATGGTGTTTGTAACTTCTGGCACTGCATTTATAAGCAACTTAAACATAAGTATCTATAGTTTATAGAATAGACAATAAGGAGTTTAGGCTTTATATCTGCAATAATTTTGACATTTAATTGTAACAATAATCAAAGGCTCAGTAACAAAAAAAGATGTTTTTATTTCTAACACTGTCAGGCCAAGTCAAGTTTACCAAATCATGATCTGAAATGGTGGTATATATCCTCGGAGTTGCTGCTCTTCTCGGAACCGTAGCAGAAACTTTTGCCGGTGTAAATATTGGGGATTTGACAGAACTTATTGACTTCGTAGCAACTGTCTTGTCACTAACACTATCTTCGCCTATACTGTCAATGGAAAATTTTCTGTTAAATCTTCGAGAATTATGTGATCCTTCAGAATTACACAATGAATCCTGCTCAGTTGCAGATACACTAGGATTTAAGGCCCTATCATAGCCAAACGATCGCCTTTTTTCTCTATCAGGATGCATGGTAACAGCTTCAGGCTCAGCGAATCGTGTTTGCTTTACGTAATTGGTAATATGCTGGGCCGGGAAAGTATGCCTTCTAGGACTGCACGAATTCAGATGGATGTTTAAGACATAGGGCTGAAGATATGGGAGTCTGAGCAAGTCTGCAGCCTGGGAAACAAAGATAGACTTCAAACACAAAGAAGAAACAAAATACAAAATAGCACTTGATATAATTATAGCCAGAGACTTTAATAGTTTTTAGCATACAAATAGCATAGATATTGCCTACTTAAGATGTTTCTAGAGATCCTACCTTTTTTTATGACTTCAAAAAGCAAAAAACAAAAAATATAGCTTGGCACAGACATGCCATACTCTGTTTTACAGAAGTCTAAAATTACAGGTAGCATACAGAAATATAGTTACGGAAGGTGAAAACAATGATACATGAAGAGATTCTTTGACAATATGTCCTGGTTGTATGGGTGTACAGAGTAGTAGGCAAACGGGTATAAATTTATAGTACATACACTTGGTCTAAGTTCAGGGTTTTTCCGCAGCATGCTCTTCACAAGTCCTCGACTGTAAGTAAAAGTTTAAAAAAATTGATCAGTAATGTAAGAGAGAATTACAGGTAGACACAAGACATAAATGGAAATTAATGGCTTCACATATACTACAGATTTTTAGTGGGTAAAAGGTAAGTGACTCACAATGCACCAGAATACATCACCGGTATTGGAGCCACTATAGACTTGTTTATCTTCTTGATCAGAGATTGCATATCCTATTCAAAGAGAACACAGTAAATCACAACTTATAGTAATTAATAAGATCTATGCTGAGCATAATGGAAAATAGCAAACTTTATTTAGATGAAATGTGAATCTAAAAATCTATTGTGTAAAATTTCTGAACATTGAAGTTCAATAGGTTGCAAGTTAACAAAAAAAAATTGCATTACGTATACCCAACTCAATTTTTATAAAGAAAAACCAAAGTGGACTTGCAGTCGCTACATTATTATGAGAAACTAACATAAGCAGCACTTTCCCCTTAGTAACACCCAGATTTGAAAAAAGACAGCAAAGGTTAGCAAATACAAAGCTAAGGTAATATAACCATCAGTATGAAGTATCTTCTTTTTCTTTTTTTGCTAAATGATCAGTATGAAAGTTATAACAGCTATTCAGTGAAAAAAACAGTATAAAAGTTATTTAGTGACTTACAAAGGCTTTAAAGGCAGGCTTATGGGCAGCCATTTCATATATACAACATCCTGGTTAGAAATCCCAAAATATATATGTTATGAGTATACAAAAAATTGAAGAAATAAAACTTGATATCTTCCGAAGATAGATAAAGATGTCAAAGTTTACCAAGAGACCAGATATCCGACTTTGAACCATAAGGTATATCAGCAAGAAGTTCAGGGCACATGTAACTAGGAGTTCCCACAACCTAAACAGAGTAAATATGAGAACTGCAGATAACAAATGTGAACGAGAAGGGAACAAATATGGTCATAATACTCACTGAGCATGCTAGGTCATCAGAGGTCAACATTTTAGCAAGGCCGAAATCACCTGTTAATTCCAGAACCACATTGCAAAAATCATTAAAAGCAACCTTATAATACATTTATATCCAGGGCCACAGGTAGATAAATTGTTTCAAAAAATCCAAGGCATTTGAGGCAACAAGCATAAGGCCGTCTGTTATTTACCTAACCGTATGTCTTGATTTTTCTTCAGAAATATATTTGAACACTGAACCAAACAAGGAACAGTATCAGGGGACAGAATCGTTGAGCGTGATAATACAGAAATATTTGCTAAGTATTTTCACAATTTTCAAGGAGATTTCATTGACCTTGACATCACGATGAAGAATATGGTTCTTGTGTAAGTAATCGAGTGCCATAAGAAGCTGAACGAGCCACTTGCAAAGTTTCTGCACATTTTTCAACAATTGTAATGCACTATTGATTGCGACTATATAATAAAATCCATTACAAACTAGTGGAAAAGAAGTTGAGCACAGATATACCACCTCTTCAGTGAAATAAACACCATTTGTTCTTTTGATAGCATCCGCCCTTATGAAGGAGTTATGACATGCAACAGTCAGAGCAGATAGAACAGAAAAGCATATCATTATTAAAACAATGATTGAACAATACATGCAACTTACATGTCTCCTCCCTCACAGTATGCTATGACGATGCAAACAAAGCAACCCTGATAATGATAAAACAAAGTCGTCAAAGGCACAATCATGTGAGAAATAGTTATAGAATGTCTGGCCATATTTTTGAAGAACAATCAAAAGACGTATGTGTGACATCTGAGCTAAATAACACAATAAAAACATAAAGGCTTTCACAAGAAATACACACGTATATTCATCCTAGAAAAACTAAAAGCTGCTAATGTTTTGAGTCTTTCCGTAACAATTAAATTCATGGTCTCCTTTCAACCTTAAAAGAGATAAAATGTTACTTACTCTGTCCCTATATATCTGGCAATTTAAGGAGAAAATTCTTCTCCTGACGAAGTAGAGGTTCATGAATCATGAGTTAAATTACTACCGAGCTATTCCAGATTAATAAAATGTTCTGGATATTTAGAACGTTAGAAAAAATTGTAGTGGTGCACTAACTTTATTCACAACCAACAACAGCACACTGAATGATATTACCAGAAGAAGTAAGAAAGGATACACCATACTATAAATAAAATAATGATGATTTTTTGTTATGCAGGTTTTACAAAACCGCCTTTAGTAAAGGTGTTAGGAGTTGTCCCACATCGTTTGTGGGAGGGGTAGATTGCTAATATATAAGCAGCCAGATAACTCCATTAGTATGAGGCCTTTTGGGGTGTACCCAAAAACAAATCCGTGCGGGCTCGTCCCAGAGCGGACAATATCATACTAATGTGGAGTTAGGCCTTCTTAGCAAGCCCAACAAGTGGTATCAGAGCTATGGTTATAACGGTCAATAACAATCTTACGTGGACTTCCAATGGGCCTAGGAAGCGGCAGAAGGGCTACCCGAGATGGGTTTGAGAGGGAGACGGACGGGCCTTCCAATATGGGCCTAGGGAGAGCCAGATGCCAGATTGACTTCCAGTATGGGTTAAGGGTGACTTCCAGTATGGGTTAAGGGGGAGCCAGATCACATAATTAGAAGGCAGATCCGACAGGTGTCGAACCCGACATCGTTTGTGGGAGGGGTAGATTGCTAATATATAAGCAGCCAGATAACTCCATTAGTATGAGGCTTAGCAAGCCCAACAAAAGGGATGTATGCACATGTTTCTAAACTCATGCTGAAGACATACTTTATTTTATCACAGTAAAACACAACAGCAGTGAACATGAGTCACAGTAAAACACAGTAAAACACAGTAAAACATAACCCAGCCGCAAAAGTAACACGATACTACTTGTCTAGTATTAAAAATGGTCATGATTGAAAATTTACCAACCTTTTCTACCCAGGAATCTTTGTACTCTACAATGTATGGATGTTGGACTCTAGAAATAAGCTCCATCTGCACAAATAGTCAACAGTGAAAGGCAGCATCTTATATGCTATCTATCGTTGATAATCTGGTATACCAGGTATTTCTTTTGTGAAGTGTATTAATTTGCATTAACATCTCGTTGCACAATCATTCACAAAAATGCTACAGGTAAATTACTTCCAATCAGAACAAACTAAAACTGTTGCACCCAAGTTTATACATATCCTATATACCTATGAGGTGTGACTTTTCAAAAGCCTCTAATCCAAACGATATGCCACTTCAGTGTCAAGACTTTTGTTCACAATCATGTACAATCTGTTGCCTTAAAGTAGTACACCATGCATGGTGCTTCTATATAACATATTTGGTGCACTTACGCGTTGTTACTTCCATTGACGAAAGTTAAAAACACTTAAATAAGCCCATAATTTTTTTCATCAGAAATGCAGATGGCCTTTTGGTGGTTTGTAATTAAGAGTGTGCCCGTGTCTGTGTGTGATTTTGTGTGTGTGAGCGCGTGAGGGAAGAGGTATACTTAGTGGTTACAATACTGACCTCTTGGAGGGCGGATCTGCGAGTCCTAATTGTTTGCCGAGCAAGGCGAATTTTCTTAAGCACGTACCTTTAAAAAGAATGGATTGTTAGATGTAGAGAGCGCAAACTACAATTATCATGAGTAATACAGTCGAACATCTCCACATATGATAAAAATTAGGAACATAAATCGGAAACGTTGATATAGAGACTCACTTTTTCTTTTCATGCCTATGCCTCACAAGTAAAGCAGAAGCAAAGGACCCTCTGCCAATCTGCTCCAGGATTTCATAATTTTCCATTGCATGTACTTCTGGCTTTGAAGTCCGGTTTCTTTTCAATATTAGTTATGTATGTCTTGTCTTGCGTCTTCTCGATAGTTGAGGCCCTTTAAAATATCAACTTGATGTAACAGAAGTCTTCTAGATATCTCTGTCCTCTGGTTGGAACAATCACAATTATGTTGCTCCCAGCCAGAAAATTCAGCACATCTGATACTGGCAATATATAAAGCATCACAGTAGAGATAAATTAGGTTAACTACTTCAAAAATGACTATATTAAAAACACATTACTGCAAAGATGTATAATCTATGAAACCCTGAGCTCAATGTAGCTAATGAAAACCCGGACTACATACTAGTTCATAAATCAAACTGACAAAAGTATGGACAGCTGCTAGAGAAGATCACTGAAATTCAGGGAGCACTGTAATTACCAAGCAACTTACTTCATATCACAAAACTTTATAAATTCATTACGAGATTTCAAGATTGCCAAAACCACCAAACTAGCCTACGTTATCAACTATAAACTCCTAATTGTTCTATAGTATAACAAAAGGTCATACACTTAAAAAGAGCCCCTCCAATCCATAAGGATAGCTTCATTTAAAATTAAAAATTTCTAATAACAATAAAGATTCAAATGGTTTCTTCCATATACAACCCTCTAAACAAAAACAAAATTGAAACTGTCAGTTCAAAATCTAAAGCAGATGTTCTGAACATAAGCAAGAACATAATGGTTCCTTCCATATACAACCCTCTAAACCAAACAAAATTGAAACTGTCAGTTTAAAATCTAAAGCAGATGTTCTGAACATAAGCAAGAACATAAATCTAAACACTATAATAAACAAGAATTTCAAAAAAAAAAAAAAACTTTTTAATTTTTATTTTCACTTGGGGAAAAAATCAAAAATGCAGCTGGAGTGAAAAACAATCATTTCAAGACATCAAAAAAATAAAAATCACTACAAAGGGGTCCTTAAAAGAGGGTAAAAGAGCAAAAAAGCCACCAAAGTACATACATTATCCATATAATTATGCATAAACAAGGGTCATAAAACAAACCCAAAACATGAATTCAATGAAATATGAATTTCAACCAACATAATCAAAATGCTAAAAGGGGCAAAAATTAAAGTGCAAATAAAGAACATAAAAAAAATAATGGCAAATGAAGAAATAAATGAAAAAAATACCTGCAAAATTAGTCTTGTGAGAGAAGAAGCAAGAATGGTAATGTGTGTGCTTACATTTCATGTACTAGCATATATGTGAGACAAGAAATGAAAAGAAGGAGAGGATAAGCTGAGCGTATCATTGGTGGTTGAATATTAAAATACTCTGTACTGTAGTATAAACACAAACAAGGATAAAGAAAGAAAAAGCTAAAGAAGATTTTTAAACTAAAAAAAGGAGAATTCAAACTTGAAGATAGTACACATGACAAGAAAAGGTGTACATAGAGATAGATACAGGGTTTTGTATGTATAGATAGATAGGGGAAGATAGATGTAATAAGTGAGAGATTCTGTTTTAAAGACAAAGTGACAATGAAGAGTCTTGTTACTACTGTTTCAAGTCAAAGCTGGAATCATACATTCATCTTTGGTCTGAAATTACTGAAATACTATATAAGAAAAATTATCTGAAATTCAGGAGTATTATTTTTACACCAGTTTTTTCAATTTTCAGAATAATTTGTGTATTCATGATACTAGACACTAGTTAGTTTGTTATATCTTATACAAGAAAAATACAGTTTAATGCACTTTCAGATATAAAATTTGGAAATAACATTTTTCAAAATTTAACAAACAACCTGTTTATTTTTGTTTTTTGAATTTATACTCTTTCCAACCTCTAATATTTGTCGTTCCGACTTTTTCGCATATTTTATCATGCATAAAAACGATAGTTCAATATATTATTTTTTATAAAAAAATAATTAGAACTTAATATTGATATTTTTATTAAAAAAATAAAAAATAAAAATTTAATTTGTGAAACTATCTTTTTTAATTATCTCAAGTAAGTAAAAAAAAAAAAAGGCCAAAGTGACATAGGACGAAAGGAATATCATGTGAAAAAATATAGTAATAAAAAATAAAATTTGGGTTATCACTGAAATTGTAATATATGGGATCATAAAAGTTTTAACTCCTGGGAGTTGGTCCAAAATACATACCACCCTTATATCTAAATTTTGTAGCTATTATGACTTTATATATTAAATGAAAGAAAATATTTATGGTCATATATATTTATACTATTATATAAAAAATGAAATATTGAAAGTTCGGAGTTAGATTTCGGGTTTGGCTTTCAAGTTTTTATTACTAATAATTAATCAATTATTTTTTTTAACTAAAACGCTAATTACTTTTTTCAACTAAAATATGTTATTTTTTGTATTTTTACTAATTAAAAACATATCTTTTTTCAAAAATATTTTAGGCAAGTCTATTTAATAAATAGAATATAAATAATATAATTATTAATAACTAATCAATTACTTTTTTCAGCTAAAACACGTTACATTTTTCTTTTTCTTTTTCTAATCAAGCCTTCTTCTTTTCCAAAAATAATATGAGCAATTTTATTCAACATAAAATTATAATATTAGAATTATTAATAACCAACAAATTACATTTTCACTAAAATACATTATCAATTCAATTCAAATTAATAATATAATATTAAAAATTTTAATTTAAATTAATATATATATATATATATAATATTATAAAAAAATCCATGAATGTTTATTATATATAATTGCGGGGAAAAAAAATTAAGGTCCTATTTGAAATGTCATGTAAGTAACCGTTAAGTGGTCACAGTCAAACAACAAGTTCTATTCGTAAAAATATATGTTTGGTATTTAAAATTGAATACCAAAATAATTTTGAAATATCATGTGGTACATTTTGATTGATAATCATTTAATTACATAAGATGAGTTCTTCAAGTATTTACATTAACTTTGTCAATTAAAATGATTTAAACTCACACATTACTTATATCACATCATTTTTAAACTATTTTTATATCAAATTTTGAGCTCTAATTATGCTCTTGTTTATCATTTTTTTTTACTAAACTAATTATGACATTTTTATTCCTGATTTTCTATACTTTCCCAATATACTCAATAATTATTTTTATATTTGATATCAATTTAAACATTTAGCTAATATCATAGTTAAATAAAGTGTTTATATTTTGTATATGTTATATAATGTTAAAGGTACTAAATTGGTACTCAAAACGAATCTCAAATATCACGTGTCATTCACGTATCATGTACTGCTTGCTTATAAATTAATTAATAATAATGGACCGTCTTGCATTCATACAAATCTCACCAATAACATTATACCGAATTTGAAAGCTAACATTGACACGTCATTTACGACCAAATTTTGGTACGATGCATATAGCACTACTCATGTTGAAATCAAAACAATCAGGATTAGCTCGTACCTGATTGATAAAGGATGTTATACCAAAATACTTATTTTTGGAGTTGAATTGCACATACGTACTTAAAGCGACCCCCCATTCATTAGATATAGTAGATCACCAAGATTTAGTGATCTGCTGCCGAACTTATTCAAATCTCAATATTATGCCTTGAAGAGGACTCGAACCTCCACGCTCTTGAGCACGAGATTTTAAGTCTCGCGTGTCTATCACTTCACCACCAAGGCATCTTGAAAGTGAATCGTATTCCATGAATATGATATCTATCTAGCGTGATGTATGAAATATATGACAAGGGTGGAGTATTTACCAGCCTTGAAGTGAATGAATTAGAAAGAATTTTCCTACCAAAATACCCACTAAACATTTATTTATGAGATGTGTATTCACTATTTTTAAAAAAATTTAATAGAAAACACACATTCTACAAATGTGTATTTATTTTTGTCTTGTAGTAAATACTTATTCATAAAATGCATATTTTTTTTGTAATGTAAAAAAGAACACGAATCTTCAAGACGTGTGTTCTTCACAAATTTTAAAAAAACTGAATGCTTAAATATGCGTAATCAGTTGGTATTTACCAAACTCCCTTCTTAAGTATTTTAGGTACTTAAAGTCCAAAAATATTACACACTATAAAGTATTTTTTTAACATGCTTAAAAAGGATGTTATACCAAAATACTTATTTTTAGGGTTGAATTGCCCAAACGTGCTTAAAAGAGGATTTTACTACCAAAATACCCACTGAACAGTCATCTATAAGACGTGTATTCACTTTTTTAAAATTTAATAGAAAACACCACATTATACAAATGTGTATCCATTTTGTCTTGTAGTGAATACTTATTTGTAGAATGCATAATTTTTTGTAATGTAAAAAAGAACGCGAAACTTCAAGACGCATGTTCTTCACAAATTTTTAAAAAATGAAATGTGCATGTTTAATATGCGGAATCAATGGATATTTACGAAACTCCCTCCTTTAAGTATTTTAGGCACTTAAAGTCCAAAAGTATTGTATTCTAGTCATTCTTTCATTAACAAAGCCTTGTTAATTGCCGAAAATTCAAATATAGCATAAATTAAATATTTTTGTGAATATTTAAACTTATATAATAAATCAAACTAGAAAAAGTTAAACAACTATGTTTATTTCAGGATATCTAGAAAAATTATTAGCGAAACCGAAACTTCAACTAACTATAAAGGAACCAGTTACTCTAAAACCTCAAGACGTTAGAGAATGGCCCTGTTCATGATCTTATATTATATTCTAACAATATGGTCATCATTTGAAGTGGACCTGAAAATCGAGTATTGGTTTATTTATATTCTATATATTTTTTTTGTTACAAGTAGAAATAGTAAAAGAAAATCGAAAAATAATCTTTAATAGTACTTTCCGTAAAATGCGACCCCAACGGGGCCAACATGGGAAAAATTAAATAAAAAATTTGTTTGTTTGTAAATGTATAATTGTGAAACGTACAAGAGATTCTCGTTCCCTCTAGGAAAATGACAAGATACCAACCGCTAGCTGTGCACGAGTGAAGAACGTACCTAACCCTAGATTTGTTTGCCCTACCAATTTTTCGAATTTCGTTTGGCCACATACTTCGTTAACCCCAGCTTGTTAGCTTGCTTGTGTTGTCACTTTTCCTAGAGCGACTTTTAGCCTATAATTTCTGATTAGTGAATCGGTCGGCACATATTGTGAGCGACTTTTAGCCTATAATTTCTGATTAGTGAATCGGTCGGCACATATTGTGAGCTAATCACTTTGAACATCTGGACGGTTGCTGCAGTCATGTATATTCGTTCAGTGTACTTTCGTGTTTTCGTGTTAAAATATTAAAATTAAACTTGACCCGAATTTCTATTCATATACCGTTTGGTTGACACTAACCCGGAACTAATATATTTGTGTCTACCGTTTGGTATACGGAAGTACACGAATTATATATGAAAAACAATATCAATTGTTAAAATGCACTAGATAAAAAAATAGTTCAGGATAACGAATAACCAAGTTCCGAATATTGAAAATATCCTCTATACTTATGTAAGATAGTCAAATATAAATATATAATATTTTTACAAGTTATATAAAAATAGAATATGTTATTTGTATTTGGTGTATTTAGTAAAAGATAAGATGTTATAAATTATATTATAAATATTATATATTTTTAAAATTAATTTAGTTATTTATTTCGTGTACTTTCGTTCTGTATCGTGTACCTATGTCGGAAAACCAAACCCAATAGTAATTACATTCGTGTCTTTTCCGTGTTCGTGTACCAAATTTTCGCACACAAACACTAATTATTCGTGTCATTTCGTACAGTGTTCACGTGTCGTATACCAAAATTGTCATGTCTATCGACAGTGATTCAAAAATGGGTTTTTCTATTGTATGCCCATAAACATATAATAAGCGCGGAAATTTATAATTTTGAGCCAATTTGATTGGTTTAATTTTTGTAAATGTAGGGGGTCCATCATTATTATAAAAGAACGACCAATCAAAATGTGTTAAACTTATAAACTTTCGTGCTTATTATGTGCCCATGAGCACATAAGAGCATCTCCAACCATGTGGAACCCTTAGCTAAAAATCATTAAGACATACTATAAATAAAAAATTTAGAAATTATGAAAAAAAAAAAAAAAACAAACTCCAATGCTACATTCCTCTTATCTAAAAATATAGCCAACCTCTTAATATTGGCTATATTTGTCGAACCTCTACAAACTTGTAAGAAGATTTCATATCATTTAGTACCATATTGAAGTGATAAATCCTATTTATAACAACATAAAATTTTAATAACAGACTATTTTTAAATGTAGCCAACCAATATAGCCAACACCATCCAAGCACAATGTCTCACAGGTTCAACAAATTTTACACAATGTCCAATAGATCTAATTTAGTCAACCAATTACAGCCAACTTCATTGGAGATGCTCTAATAGAAAAACCGTTCAAAAAATTAAAATTTGACGTAGATTATCCCAAATACTCTTTCAACAGTGATTCAAATACTGATTCAAATTTAGATCAGTGAACACTAGTGATTCAAATTTGGATCACTACTATTCACTGATCCAAATTTGATTTAATATTAAATAATAATTTGTATTTGCATTTTTTCAGTTTATTAGATTTAAATTTAAAATCTGATTTTTTTAATTACTTATTTAACAATAGTAATAACTAACGAAATTTATTTTTTAGAAAAAAACTTATGATAAAACATATTTCACTAGTTGAGCATATAATTATCTTTGATGTTACGCATATTAAAAAAATTATCTTTGATTCAATTAGTTTATTAGATATAATATAAATAGTTTATAATGTTTAAACATTAAATTTTAACGATTAAAGAGTTTAATATATGATATTTATATATTTTAATGTGTAAAAATTAATTTGGATCACGCTGTTGGAGTTGGTTAGAAATTTGGATCAGGACTTGGATAAGTTGATGATCAGAATTTAAATTTTTGGATCAAAACTGTTGGAGATGGCTTTAGGCTTAGAAGAATTGTTGATATTTCAGCGAATCAATTTGGTTTCATGCCTGGTAGGTCAACGATTGAGGCGATTTATCTTGTTCGTGGTCTCATGGAGAAATATCGAGAGCGTCGTAAGGACCTTCATATGGTGTTTATAGATATTGAAAAGGCTTAGGATAAAGTACCACGTGCAGTTATTTGGGGTTGTTTAAAAGCTAAAGGGGTTCATTCTGGGTATATGCACATTATACAGGATATATATTCAGCGGTATGGACATGTGTTCGGACGCCATTATGGGATACTTAGTTTTTTCCAGTTGAGGTCAGACTCCATCACAGGTCGGTGTTAAACCTTTTACTTTTCATTATTGTTTTAGATCTGATTACCCGTCACATTCAAGTTTATGTGCCTTGGTGTATACTTTTTGCTGATGATATTATGCTAATAGCCGAGTCTAGGGACGAGGTCAATACAAACTTAGAACGGTGGCGTGCATCCTTAGAGGCTAAAGGATTGCGCTTGAGCCGTTCTAAGATTGAGTATCTTTGGGCTAATTTTAGTGAGGAGAATCATGCAAATGATGTTGCTGTTTGTATTGGAGATGACCGTGTTCCACAAACTGATATTTTCAAGTACTTAGGGTTTATCATGCAGAGCAACGGTGATATTATGGCTGATGTTACGCGTCGTATTAAGGCAGGTTGGGTTAGGTGGAGGGCTGCTAATGGTGTTTTGTATGATAAGAGTGTACCTTTGAAGTTGAAGGGTAAATTATATAGATTGGCAGTTTTACCGATGTTATTATATTGTTATGAGTGTTGGCCATTGAGAAAGATTCAAGAGCGTAGGTTGGAGATGGCGGAAATGCGTATGTTGCGCTGAATTTGTGGTTGCATGGTGGCAGATTATATACCGAATGATGCGTACAAAAGAGTTTTAGGTGTTGAGTTTATTTCTAAGAAAATAAGGGATGGTCGTTTACGTTGGTATGGGCATGTTAGACGGAGGCGTACCTCAACCTCAGTTCGAAGGGTTGAAAATATTGTGGTCGGTGGAAAGAGAAAGCGAGGTAGACCGCGTAGAACATGGCAAGATCAGCTGATTTTGGACATGGCGGCTTTAAATCTCACAAGTGATATGTCATTAGACAAGGCTGATTGGAGACATCGTATTCGTGTGATTGAGGCTGGGTCTCATGATTTCTAACGGGTTCGGTAGTAGAGTTTACTGTATACCTATGATGATGTTATCTGTTATTGTAAGATTTGTTATGTTTGTTATTTGTTTATGTGCAGTTTACAGGTTCCACGCATACTTTAACATCATCACAAATAAGTTACTGGAGCTCATGGAACAAGTAATGGTATTTTAATAGTACTTGTTACTATTACTTATGCACTTTAGACACTTATTTCGTCTTGCGCTAAGTCGGGGAACTTCACGGAAACAGCCTCCATATTCTATTAGGACAGGAGCAGCGTCTGCGTATATCTTAACATTCACAGACCCCGTTTTAAACGGGTTATATCATATATGTTTAGTTTGGTTTGGTTAGTATTTTTTTATAGTGCTAAACTGTAACGAGTCGAACAAATTGTTCGGAAAGATGTATGAACTTGATAAATTGTGCACAAATCGGTTCCACGTGATTGCAAATCGAAATGAACTTTTTTTTGTCTCATAAATAAGTTGAACTAAAACACAGTTTAAAGGTTTGAATTGATGTTTAATGAGTAAAATCTCCACTATATAACTGCAAATCTTATTTCACCATCAACAATTATTTTAAGAGGAAGAGGTGTCATATTTTAAGAGGAAGAGGTGTCCAAACTACAATAATTTGCCCGACGTGTAATGTGGATATCGAGCATGTTCGTCATCTATTCATAGAATGTCAGTATGCTAGGAGCTGCTGTAATTGTGCATGAGGAGAATATGATACTACAGGGATGAAGTACTTGTCAGATTGGGTTTTGGAGAAATTGAGTGCTGCTACAGAAGATAAGATTGTGTCAATGGTTTAAACTCTCTGGGGAATCTGGTTTGGGAGAAACAAACGAGTTTGGGAAAATAAACTCTTGTCACCTCAGGTTGTTATGGATTTATGTACAAAGATGGTCACAGACTGGCAACAAGCTCAACAAAGAAACCAAAGTGCAAGGACTGTAGTACGTAATCAGGAGAAAGAAGCGAAATGGCAGGTTTCAGAGCCGGGATGGCATAAGGTGAATGTGGATGCATCGATTCATGAAAGTAGTTCAGCTTTTCAAGTAGGAATGGTAGCATGGAATGATCAAGGTGAATTCATGGCTGGAGCAAACAAACGCATTGAAGGAGCAGTTTCAGTGCTCGAAGCGGAGGCAATTAGGGCTGCACATGGGCTGGGTTGGGCCGGTTTGACCATTTTATCGACCCAACCCATTTAGTACGGGTTACAAAAGTATCAACCCATTAATGTTAAAAAAAATTAAAAAACCCAACCCTACCAATCATGTATCGGGTTGGGTTGGTTAAGGTTGGGTTGATCGGGTTGTAAAAAACAATATCCAACTGGCAACCACAATCATACAAAATATTAAAAATCATCCGACTGAAAACAAGAAAAGTATGTCTAAATTAAAAATATTACAATCATCCAAAATATTACAACCATTCGTAGAAATTATGTCTAAATTAAAAATATTACAATCATCCAAAATATTAAAATCATCCGATTAAAAACATCAGTCCAGTAGTAGTAGTTAAACAAGCCTTACTAAAGTTAATAATCAGGCTAATCACTCATCACTAAGATTGATAGTCTTTGTCCTCCTGATCTTCTCATTTGATATAGCCTTGTCCATTTTGCCCACATTATCTACAATTATTCAAAAAATAAATCTGATAAAGCATGCACAAAATTGATATATTATAAAAATCTGATTCAAAAAAAATAACAAATAATTTTTTCACCTTCAACTTCAAGAAAATCGTAAGAAAGAGTTTCATCCAGATAAGTGTTAGATGCAATCCCTCCATGACTACCTCTCAACCAACTTTGAGTACATATGAGCGCCTCCACCATTTTCGGACTCAAAGAACTCCGAAATGAATCCAATATTCGTCCACTCGTACTGAATGCAGATTCCGAAGCAACAGTCGAAACTGGAATAACAAGTATACCTCTAGCAATCATAGATAAAGTCGGGTACCTGCTTAGAATTGTCTTTCCACCAAAGTAGAATGTTGAACTTATCGGTCATAGGGTCCACGGGTTCTTCAGTATAGTAGATGTCAAGCTCACTCTTTTTCTCTGTTGTTCCCAAATAGATGCATATAGTTTTCCAGCAACCTTCTCTTTCTTGTTTCTTTGCCGACGGTCTGCACTGGTGAAGGACCTCCACTGTCCTGTTACACATTAATATTTACAAGGAGGTCAGTAATTCAAGCTGAATTCAAACTAGATTATTCAACAGACTCATATCAGCATACTCATATCAGCAGGTTATTCAATTGCTACCAGCAGGTTATTCAGGTTATCAGCAGGTCAGTAATTCCCCTGAAGTCTGAACACAGGTCGTCAAATATGTTGCGGGCTTGTGGCTTTACATTGGGAAAAACACAAAAACGAATAACTTACTCAAATTCTGCCAAATACTCCGTAGTAGATGATAACTGAAAATGACCCAGCTAGCAGCACAGGTCTTCATCTTTCTAATTAAATACACGAAGGGAATAATTGACTAGTTGGACAATATACCATACCTCTGTTTTCAACTTTTATATTTTTATTTCCTCCCACAGTCAATTAACTTGAGATACAAACAAATAACAATAGTACAAAATTATTTGCGGACAAGTAAATTATTTACTTGTCATCTCCTGACAAGTAAATCTGAAAACCATGCTAATAAAAAAAACTGCAATCACAAACAAACAAACAAATAACAATAACTTATTATACCAGGAAAATAAATATCTAAAATTATTTGCTGCAATCACAGATTGTACAAATTCTAACTACAGGTCTACATCTGTATTATAATCTTGTCTGCACTAACAATTACCACTTGATACACTACTGCTAGTTATTATAATCTCATTTATTTCAAAATGAGAGATGCTACAGCCAATGCACTGTGCAGATTGAAGCAAAAAATGATCAAAACTAGTTAATAATTTTCAATTTCATGACACACATGCTATATACAGGTCAAAGTGTCAAACAATCAAACACAAACATACCAAAGACAATTCCAGAATTATAACCAGAGAGCAGTGAATAACAGATAGCAGTGAAATTATAACCTTAGTGCAGCCACTGTCCCCTCCAGTTCCAGTACTATAACAAGCATACAAGCGTTGCAAAAGTGACTCCACCTTCACGACAACCCTAGCAACCGTCTCAGCATCATATACAGATTCAAAACAGTACCTTAAATATCGCATTTTATACCTGGGATCAAGTACAACAGCCAAGAATAACATAGGATTTATATTATCCGCATTTCCCCAATATTTGTCGTACTTGCTCTTCATGCTTACAGCCATGGCAGACAACAAGGCATGATCTTGATCTGCTAATTCAGCCAGTTGCGTATGAATCTCACAGATTTCATGATAGAAGTTATTTGAAGTTACATGTAAAGTACCACTAAACTTCAATGTAACTTCGTAAAAGGTTGACAGAAACTTTACAAACACCGCTGCTGACTCCCAATCAGTAGATGTTGGGGGTCCAATCCTCTTTTTACCATTCTCTTTTTCTATGAAGTAGCTTAAAAATTTGTCATCCTCCTCTTCGTACCTTGTAAATGCCTTTTCAAATTTAAGAGCTGCTTTCAACATCATAAACGTGATGTTCCACCACGTAGGGACATCTAAAATCAATCCCCCTTTGTAATCAATTCTTTCTTTCTCCACACAACATCTGAATTTTAGTAGCCTTGCTGGAGAAGATCGAATATACCTCACAGAATTACGGATTGAAGATATTGAATCATGCAGCTTTGTTAGTCCGTCGTTGACAATCAAGTTTATGATGTAAGCACCACATCTAACATGGAGATGTTCATCATCAACAACAAAGCCTTTCCATGCATTTACCCTCCTCCTTATGAAACTAACTGCTACATCGTTGGCTGATGCGTTATCAAGTGTAACTGAAAACACTTTTTCAATCCCCCATTCAAGCAAACAGCCCTCGATCACCTTTCCAATCGTCTCGCCTTTATGATTTGAAACTTGACAAAAATTGATTATCCTTTTTTGCAGCTTCCAATCAGAATCGATGTAGTGCGCGGTGAGACACATATAGGACATTTGGGTTCTGGATGTCCAACAATCAGTTGTTAGACTAACCTTTTGACCAGGAGCTATCAATTCTTTCATCAATTTGATTTTTCATTACAAAACAGAGCGTAAATGTCCCTAGTAATAGTCATTCGACTAGGGAGAACAAACCTAGGCTGCAACTCATTGATTAAATCCTTAAAACCTGCCCCCTCCACAACATTGAAGGCTTGTTCATCCTTCACCACAAACTTCGCCAAGACATTCCGACATCTCACTTTGTTAAATGTTGCAACTAATAAATTGCTCTCTCCTTCACTTCCACGTTTAAAGCTAAGAACCTTTTGCTTCCTATCAGCAAGATTTTTTGGATACTCTTGCATTTCTTCAAGTGAAACCACAAACTACTTGTTCCAACTCTTGTACTATGACAAGCATAATTTGCTCCACAATAGTTACATGTGCACCTAGGCTCCTTCTGATTTCCACCTGTTATTTTGGTAAAATGATCCCACACATCAGAGACTCTAGAAGGTTTTCTCTTGGTTGTAAATGGGTCAACATCGTCATTTTCCTTTTTAGGGGATTTAAGTTAACCAGGAGTAATCATTGGATCATCAGGGGGTGGGTTTTGAACAGAGCTTGGGTTTTGGGAAGTGTCTTTGTTTGGGTTATGGGTGGTATTTAGGGCCACTGGTTGTTCAACAGAATCAATTGCAGGAAATATCGTTTCCATTTCTTTGATCCTAAAATGCAAAAATATATAATAATCAAATAAAGTTTGAAAATAACAATCTAATAGCTTAAATCAAGACAAAATCATACAGCTTAAATAAACAAAGTCATAAATGATATTTATATATACTAAATAACAAGCTAATAGCTTAAATCAAGACACAATCATACATAAGATTAATCAAATAAATCAAAAGATTGACGGAATATATCAAAGATTAGCAAAGATTGATCAAATATTAAGTAATAAACGAAAATTAAGAGCAAATGCTACTATCATACAATCATACAACTCTCAAATTATACATAAATCAGGAGTAAATATATATACAAAACAAAATAAATAAAGAGATTGCTTACAAATTAAATGAAGATTCAGCAAAGATTTAGTGAGTGGACTAAGGACTAAGGAGTGAGGCGAGGAACGCCGCTGCTAAGGTTATAAGCGGCTGCTAGGGTTATAAGTTATGACATATGAAATATGAATGATAATATCGGGATATGTTTTAAATGGGTAAGAAGTATCAGTATGATAGTATTGAAATGGGCTGGGCCTAAAAATAGAACCGGTTGGGTTGGTTTAAGGTTTTAATTGGGTAAAATCTGACCCAACCCGTTATAAACGGCCCAAACAAAAATTAACCCAATTACCTTACGGTTTGCAATGGTTCGGTTTGGACGGCTCAATATAGGGTTGAGTTGGGTCGGGTTTAACGGGTTTAATAACCCATGAGCAGCCCTAGAGGCAATGGAAGTCTATGAAGCCTTGCAGTGGATCGAAGAGACGGGAGTTCAGAATGTGGTGCTAGAAACTGATTCACTTATTGTAACAAATGCTTTAACTAAAAACATAGATTACTACTCCGAGGTTGGTATAATTTTAGAAGGGTGTCAAGAGCTACTTAACAGAAGAACGGATGTGAGAGTTCAACACGTTCGGAGACAAGCAAATAGTGTAGCTCACAACTTACCTAAGCTCCCTTGTATAGGAGAAGCTATGAACTGGTTTGTAACACCTCATTCCTGTGTGCTGGAGTTAATTGTGGCTGATTGTTCTTTGGTTTAATAAAATTTCTCTTTTCAAAAAAATAATAATTATTTTCCAAAATCATTTATTTTGTGCTAAATATTACGCCACAACAATAATCTAACTATTTTGCACTTAGGGTATGTTTGGCATTGCTGTTGCAGACAGCAACAACAGCTTTTTGCTAAAAAACAGCTAAAAAACTGTTTGGTAAAATTTAAAAGCTGCTTTTCTAAAAAGTGTTTTTGGCCTGAAAGCTGCTGTTAGAGAAATCAATTACCCCCATGCTTTTGGAAAAAACTGCTTTTCAGCTTTTGCGGGAAGCAAATACTGATTTCACCATCAAACCTCACTAAAAGCATTATTTATTTAATTTTTAACATCAAAACATATGCGTATAAAAAATATTACCAAACAGTTATCTAATTTTTAAAACAACATTTTTTTCACCAGCACTTTTTCTAAGCGCACAGCAATTTTTAACAGCACTCCCAAACAGAGTCTTAATATGGGTTTTGAAACTCTCTTAATAAAAATTATAATTGTTTTGCACTTGATATGAGGTTTGAAACTATATGCCGATATTAAAACTTAACTGAAATTATTTAAAATTTTTAACCCATACCTTTAATTTGAAAAGCATAATTAGTTTTTCTTTATGATACAGTTTGAACGAGTTATGCAACTTACTCAACTCGTGATAACCGCTGCAATGTAATCATCGGTAATTAGACTTACTTGTCATAATTGTACGACCAAAAGGGGTTTATGATAAAAAGGCTTTGCACCAAGTAATTAGCTTTGCACCAAGTAATTATAGCCTACTAATAGGTGCACCTAATCAACACATCAAAGCAATTCCATCACTTCATTTCACCTTAATCTCTAAATTTTCGAAACAATGCATTAAGACGTGTACTAACTTCTGTAATTTTGAATCATTTTTATTAGTGAAATTATTGGGCATGTAGGGATTATTAATATTTATTATTAAAAAATTATTTTTCTATCGTGTACTGTGCTCATGTGCATATAATAAGCGCGAAAATTTATGAATTTAACTCATTTTAATTTATTTCTTTTAAAGTTAGTGATGACCCCCTGCATGCACAAAAATTACACAAATTCAAACACTCAAATTCATAAATTTTCGCTTTTATTATATGTCCATGAGCATGCGGTAGAAAAACCATTAAAAAATTAATTAAAATGATCTGCGATTTTCCTATATATGCATATGGGTACAGAATAAGTACGAAAAATTATAAGTTTAACTTGTTTTGATTGTTTTCTTTTTATAAGTAATGGTGAACTTCTGTATGCACGAAAACTATATTAACCAAAATGTCCAAATTTATAATATTTTTTTTTTTTTGCACTTATTGTTGTACAAGGACACGTAAAAAAAATTCAATTATATAGAGTTATGAAAGTTAGGGGTTTTTTTTATCGTGCCCTTAAGCACAAGTCGGAAAAACCATTAAGATGATTAGTAGAATTGTACTTTTTCTTACTGTACGCGTATTACTAGTACTAACTTAAAATCCGTGCGATGCACGGATTCTCTTTAATATTGTATAATTTTTTAATTTAATTTGAATTAAAAATTTTAATATCATATCTTTACTTTTATTTGAATTGATAGTGCGTCTTAGTTGAAATGGATAATCGGTTGGTTATTAATAATTATAATATTATTATTTTATTTTATTGAAATAGAATTGTCATAACATGTTGGGAAAAGTAGATGATTGGTTAAAAACATAATGTATATTAGCTGAAAAAAGGCAATAGGTTAGTTATTAATAATTATATTATTGTTATTATTTTAATTTATTATATAGAATGTCCGTGATATTTTTGGAAAGGAGATATGTTTTAGCTAATCGTTATATTTTTGGGGAGTTTTTTTTATTGTCCGTGATATGAAAAAGGTAATTGATTAATTATTAAATTTTATATTATTATTATTATTATTATTCCACTTTATTAAATACACTTGCTCATGATATTTTTGTAAAAAAGATATATTTTAGTTACCCGTTATATTTTTGAAGAATGAGATGTTTTAATTGCCAGTGATATATTTGGAAAAAGAAAATGTTTTATTTGCCCGTGATATTTTTGGAAAAGGAGATGATTAGCTAGGAAAAAAAAGAAGAAAAATGTAACATTTTTTAGTTGAAAAAGACAATTGATATTCTGAAAAAGCTAATTGACTAACGTGTTTTGATTGTTTTGATTAAGGAAAATTGAAAAGGTAACATATTTTGATTGAAAGAGGCAACTGCATGTGATATTATTATATAGTGTATAAAAAACTTTTTTTGAAAATTACTTTTTAAAAAATATATAAGTAAGGGTAATTAAGTAAAATCAGCGTGTACCAAAAATAGGTACCGATGACCAAACTTTCAATGTTTCGTCTATTATAATATAGCAGTAGCTTAAACCCCGTGCCATGCACGGATTTTTTTTAATATTCTAAGATTTTTTTAATTTAATTTGAATTGAAAATTTTAATATCATATCTTTAATTTTATTTGAATTGATTGTACATTTTATTTGAAAAGAATAATCGGTTGGTTATTAATAATTGCAATATTATTATTTTATTTTATTAAATTAGAATTGTCCATGTTATGTTGAGAAAAGAAGGGGATTGTTAGAAAAAATAAAAAAAATAATGTGATGTAGTTGAAAAAGATAATTGGTAAATTATTAATAAATATATAATTATTATTATTATTATTATTATTATTGTCGTTATTATTATTATTATTATTATTATTATTATTATTATTATTATTATTATTATCGTTATTGTTATTCTACTTTATTAAATAAACTTGCCCGCGATAAAATAGAGATATTTTAGTTTCCCGTGATAATGAAAAAATAGAAAAGTTAACAACGTTTTAATTGAAAAAGGTAATTAGTGTTGTAGTTGAAAAAAATTAATTGATTAGTTATTAAATGTAACATGTTTTAGTTGAAAAAGGTAATTTAAATTTTAGTTCAAAAAGTTAATTGATTAGTTATTAATAACAATAATACTGTTAATAAATGAGTGAAAACTGAAATCGTCGAACCAAAATTTTCAATATTTCGTATATTATAATATAGTAAGTATAAATATCTAACGATCGTCGTCAATTTAATTTGAAAAAATCCAACGGTTAGGAATTGAGTTACGAAACTACAGCTGACCAACGAAACTTTTAATGTTTCTTCTTTAATATAATAAATACAGATTAACACGTATATGTTCATGATATTTTTCTAATTAAAGGTACTTTAGTTAGAACATATTAAAAAAAAAATTTGTTTGAGCTGAAAAAGGTAACTGGTTAATTATTAGTAATTATAATATTATTATTTTAATATATTAATTAGAATCGCCCGTGATATTTTCGGAAAGTGCAAATTTTGTTATTTAAAATAAAAAAGGTAATATGTGTTTGTAGAAAAAAAGGTAATTGATTAGTTATTATATAGTAATTTTAATATTTAAATAAATAAAATTACCAATGAAAAGAGAGATATTTTAGTTGCCCATGATATTTTTGAAAAAGTATGATATTTAAGTTGCTCGTGATATGTAAGTTATTAATAATTATATTATTATTATTCTATTTTATTAAATAGACATGCCCGTGATACTTTTGGAAAAAGGGTGTTTTAATTGAAATAAAATAAAAAAAAGGTAACATGTAGTAGTTGAAAAAAGTAATTGATTTATATACTAATTTTGATAAATATAACTTTAAAATAAATATGATTAAGGTAATCCACATTCTAGTGGCTCCCATTCCCCGTTTTAATTTGGAAAAATAAAAAGTTAATGTGTTTTAATTGAAAAAGGTAATTAGTTTATATACTAATTATGATTAGAATAGAAGTTATTTGTAAGGGTAATTAAGTAATTTCAGCAAGTACTGTACTGACCGACTAATGGATCGACCAACTACCAAACTTTTAATGTTTCGTCTATTATAATATAGAATAGATGAGAGATATAACAAAGTTGTTTTTTGATGATAGTATTTTTTTTGCAGGGGATAAAAATAAAAATAATACTATAATTATTAATAATTAACTAATAATTTTTTCAACTATATATTTTATAACTAAAATATTTCGAATTCATAAAACATGACAAACATATATATATGTGTGTGTATATATAGGAGGAGGTTTAAAAGAGATTGCTTAAATGAGAAAATTTTAAAATGAGAACTGATGATTTTCATAGTTAAAATCGACAATTTTACAAAATTTAAAATTTTTGTTTTACACAAAATCACCAATTTACCGAATTCGAAATTTCAACTTTTCAAAAATCACCAGTTTCAACTAGGGTAGTTCTCACAATTCTCATTTTTTTTAAGAAGTTCTCACTGAAGCGCGACCACATATATATATGTGTGTGTTTTATTATTATCAAGTTTCATATTATAAAAAATTTCAATCTAAATTAAATTTAAAAAATTATATAATATTAAATAAAACTCGTGCACGGTACAAATTATAAACTAAGTACAAAAAAATTAAACTAAGTACAAATTAAAAGTTAAAAATATCAATTTTAACTTAAATGAAATTGCGCTTTATATTGTAAGTGACCTTAAACTCAAATGTGCCCACTAATATCTCGCTTATACAGTAAAAATGTCACTGTCTGCATTTTTTTTTACTAAATAACGTTGAACATCATATATTTTTTAAACAATACATAGCATGTGATGATTGTTTAATTTTCATAAAGAACCTTTTAATTTATTAATTTTTATATGGGTTTTTTTTGTGGAAATGCAGGAAAAGTTGGCAAGCATATTTACAAATAAAGAAATAATTATTTATAAAAGAAAGGAGTTGTGCAGTACATGATTAAATGCAACCTCTAAAAGTGAAAATATGAACAAGACACTGATAATATTAAAAACAATATTACAGATATTGTGGGCCGCATGGGTTTTTATTAAATTTCAAACTTACAATTAGGACCCTACGGCTACTTGACCGAAATTTCCCAACTTTGATTCTTTGAAACTGTCGGTGTGTCTACCCAAAATATTTAAACTTATTTTATTTTCCTTTGCCTTTTGTTATTGATATTTATTTTGGAATGTTCACGGCAATGAGACGTCCTGTCATATGTTCAACATTTTTTCAACTTGGTATTTAATTTTTTGTTCGAAGCCGATTTACAACAATCATCGATTATGAACAATCGCGTACTCGTTGTAATTTTGTGTGTAAAGTAAAAAATTGTAAAGATAATGGGCCTGTTTGGCAAACAGGCAACTTATCAACTTATCGACTTATTTCGAAAAAAAAATTCATATTTACATGTTGATTTTTAGAATTAAATATTTAAGTAGGATTTAGTATCTCTTATATGCAAA
>PHNY01077204.1:37646-47820 GCA_003724115.2 Anethum foeniculum
ATCAAGCACAAATAGATAACATAATGTTGCATGCATAAAAATTTTCAATCTTGGACATGTTCAAACATACTCGTCAAAGTTATAACGTATAATTGATTATTATAATTAATTTTAGTGATCATAACCATTTTTCGTTTTGCTAAATATTTTTGTTCAATTTACTAGTAAGATTCAGAATAAAAAGTTACTAGTAATTTTCATTAGATTATAATTATATTGGATTAGAAACTTTAATAGATATTAATTGCAAAAATTCACTCATGTCAGCGTCACTTTATTTTTTAATAGGACATTTAGTTGAACTTGCAAGTCCGCCTCGTGTTCCGTTTGTTCAATAAATTCGTCGAACTACAACTCATGTTCGATTCGGTAATTATCAAAATCGAACTCGAACATTAAAGTATGTTCGATAGTGTTACCTAATATTTGACAATTTTCATTTTCGTCAAAAGTTCATCCGAGTACTATTCATTTACGATTTTAGTAAGTGAAAGTGATAAACGTAACCTCGTTAAGGAACATGGGCTCGAACCATGTCTTATGAAAATTGCTATCATCGTTATCATACACTCCACGAAAAACCCGACATATGATATTGGACCTATGAACTCTTCATTTACTTGTGATGAAATTGTGATATTGGGCCAAAAGTTTGTCCGAGTTCTGTTCATCTATGATTTTAGTAAGTGAAAGCGGTAAATGTAACCTCGTTAAGGAACATGGGCTCGAACCATGTCTTATAAAAATTGACATCGTTATTATATACTCCACGAAAAGCCCAACATATGATATTGGGCCTATGAATTCATCATCTACTTATTAGTATAACTCGTTATCTGTTTTTTTTTTTTGTTTTAAAAGACTATGTCAACCTATGATTAAACGATATGTATTTATTTCACAAAAATATTTGGACATTTCGTTATTTACTGCAGCACAGTTTTTAGAAGAGAAGATAACAGAGGAGAGCATGATGTGATAATGTAAGTTGTAAGGTTTAATTTTCTGTTATTTTCAGTTCACCAAGCGTAAAGGGATTATTTTCTGTTATTTTCAGGTTTTGGTTCCATACTCGCAATTCTTTAGAGGGGGAATATATATTTTCTTTTAGTTAAAAAATTTAACAACCATCGAATAGTAGTGATGGTTAGTGTTTTTCAAGGTTGCAATTGACACCAGGTAGCCGTTTAACTTTTAAGTTCTTTTTACCAGTGCTCAACTAATAATACTCCTTCCGTCCCATTAGTACAGGATCATGTTGGACTAATCTTCATCACTTACGGGTGAGATATACACGATATTATGGTTTGAATTTTAGAAGCGATATTCACAACTAGATTGTTGTTGTAGGTAGCAACCTACTGCTGCATAAACATTGATCATGTCAACTTAACTTACTATGCGGGTAAATGAGCAAGGGGAGTGCAAGAAAGGGTGTTGAGGAATGCATATTCATGCTTACTAACTCGTACAATCCCAATCCTGATCATCAATCAGAGCTTTGGAGGAGTAATGTCAATCATTACCTGCGAAAGTCTTGTTAGGTCATGCCAAAATTTCGGTTGCAGTTTCAGAAGGTATATACTCCGGGATCACAAAGTTCGAGCTTCTTCAAACTTGCCAATGTTTCAAAATTTCACTATATCACTTGATTAAATATAGTACTAAAGCCTGAACGCAAAACCATATAAGTACCACAATAATAAATCATGTAAGAAGGTATAAAGTAAACAACTTATACTCAACAGGCTTCTTTTTAATATGACAGAGGCCTAATCATGTACAGGAGTTCTC
Organism: Anethum foeniculum; assembly: GCA_003724115.2. NCBI lineage: Eukaryota > Viridiplantae > Streptophyta > Magnoliopsida > Apiales > Apiaceae > Anethum > Anethum foeniculum. Next base: position 39,441 of record PHNY01077204.1, read on the forward strand.
TAATATGAAGACAAGTTCTCTCAAGTACATTGTAGGGAGACCCTTTATTCCAAAACTTTGCTAAGGAGAGTATATAGACAATGGACAAAGTACGAACTCTATCACTATACTCATGTGAAGACTTGGTTTGAATACCTCAGTCTCCCTTTGTTCGAGGTTCTACGCATGCACAAAATGGCGCCTTCTTTCGCTTGGGGATCTTTCTTACTCCACCATAAAGATAATCTCGGAGAAGGACTCTTCTTTTGGACTCCACAATTCTAATTTTTCCTTTGCTTTCTTTACCATCATCAAGCTTCAGTAATTCAAACTGTATTCTCTGTATCTCCAACTGCAACCGGCCAATTCTTTCTGACACTCTTAGCGCCTGCTCTGAAATTCTCTTCCTTCTAGCACTTCCACTCTCTTCCGATTCAGTTACAGACTTCTGACCAGTATGTGATGAGTTGTCCTCAAAATTCTTCATCAGTTTTCCATTGAAGTCGAACAACTTCTGGATTGCTGCCTCAGCTTCTTCCAGCTTTCCTTTGATAGCATCACTTTCAGTGCTCCCTTTGCCTTTTTTGGTCTTCTCGATACTCTCAACTTTCCTCTTCAAATCTTGCACAGTGATTTGAAGGTTTGTCAACTTCTGGACATCAGAATTAAGTCTTTCCAAGACTTTTCTCTTGTTCCCCTCCTGTGGGGGCTGCGTGAATCTCTTGGAGATTTCAAAGTTGTCCACTCTTAACTCCTTTTCAACTAGAGAATTTGAAGAAATAAATTCTCTATCCTGTTTATTTGCTTCTGAAGGCTCTTTTTTATTGGGTGCATTGACTGTCTTCTTTCCCTTGCCAACAGTAAGATCAATGCTACTATCTTGGTCAGTGTTTTCCCACATCTCGAACACTTGGATGTCAGACCCGTCGTAGCGTCTTTTGCTTATCCCATATGAGGAAGTTTCAGATACATGATCAAGCATAATGTCTTTTGGCAAAAGCCCATTCTCCTCCGAGATTTCAGATTGTGGCTGCTTTAAGTTTTCTGTATATTTACGGTTTTCAGAGCTCATCTCATCCATCTGTCTCAATGCAGATTCTAATTTGTTATGTAAATCTGAGTTTTCCTCCATTGCAAGCCTTTCCATTTCCAGAATGGTATTTTCAATAGCTTTGATTCTAGCTTGCAGATGCTGCATATTTAAAACTGCAACCGGCGCTATGGCATTATTTTCACTTTGATCACTTGCAGCAGGTTCTTGATTTGCCAATTTAGCATCCTACAAGTAAACAATATAGAATAAAATTCAAGGTACTTTGTAATCATGTTGTTGAATATGATTATAAATTTTCTGCATATATAGAAACAGAGTTTCCTGCTTTAGGAAACCTGATAAAGCATTTGTAATACTAATAACACTAAGTAAACCATTAGTTATTAATTGAAGCCTTCTAGGCATTTAAATAGTTCAAGCACATAATGGAAAATCTCAATATATAATAGCTAAACTCATGAACTTTAAAATAAATATAATTAATAGTACCTTAACTTCCTCATTGATAGTTTTATCGAGATGTGAATGCAGAAAGGTATGCTTCTCCAGTGATGATATGCTATCCATCAAAGAAGTAAAGGCTAGGCTATATGGGACGAACTGAGCTTCGAGTTCTTTATTTTGACCTTCCAAAATGCTGATTCTTTTGTCTAGCATATCCATTTTCACGTCTTTTAAAGTAATTTCATCCTGGAGACTCGTGCATTCTTCTGTAAGGTCACGAACTTTCTCTAGAAACAAAACTTGAGCAACAGTGGAGGCCTGAAATTCTCCGTAGAATGCTTTTGCCTGTGTCTCCCACATATCAATCTCTTCCTCTCTCTCCTGCATTTGAGAAAACAAACTTGCTTCCCTGTACTTAGCTGTTTCATGTTTATCATGAAGAAGGGACAATTCCACCTCCAAGTTCTGTTTTGCCTCACCAAGAGACCTATTCTTCTCACTCAAATGATCATTGTCTTGCTCGAGTTGGCCTACTTGCTTCACTAGGTCTTCTCTAATTATCTGAAGCGCAACATCTTTACTCTTCAAATCCTCCACTATCTTAGTCAACCCTGATTTTTCATCTTCTCTGACAGCAAGATTTTGTTGTGCTTCCAGAAGTTCTATATCTTTCATTTGGAACAGATTCTTGACACTTGCAATCTCATGATTCAACTGACCAACAACACATGTGACTGCTCGCAATTCATCCCCTGACTTCTGCACTGTTTCCTCAAGATGCTGGTTCTCAGTTTGTAGATCTTCCAACATCTTTTCTTTAATGGTTAATTTTTCTTCCAGGGAAGCATTAACAAGCTGAAGTCTGCTTAGGTCTTCACCAATCTCTTTTATTTCCAAAGATCTCTCACAAACATTATTCTTTAACATCAGAGAGAGAAGACTCAAAGATAACATTTCACCAAAAACCATACAACTTTCCTCGTCTATTATATGATTCTTTTCCAACAACTGTGAACGTTCATTTAGTAAGACCTTATTATCATCAAGCACATGCGACTTCTCATCTTGTAGATATTCATAAGCCATTTCCTTATCCAACAACCTTTGGGATAGATTCTCTATCTGAATCATCAAATCTTTCTCTTTCTGACATCCATTAATTACATCCAATCTCAAATTTTCAGTGATCCCAATAAGTTTGTGGGCCTCACTTTTAGCCACCGCGCATTGCGCAGACCTGATAGCTAATTCTTGATCAGTGATGCTCTTTTCCGTAGCTATTTTTGCTGCCTCTGATCTCATTTCACTAAACAGTGTCACAAGAACTGATATTTCAAGAAGCACATGCATTTTCTCATCTTGTAGATAGTCACAAGTCATTTCCTTATCCAACAACCTTTGGGACAGATTCTCTATCTGAGTCATCAATGCTTTCTCTTTCTGACTACCATTAATTACGTCCATTCTCAGTTCTTCAGCAATCTCAAAAAGTTTGTGGGCCTCACGTTGAAGTGCGGTGCATTGCACAGACCTATTAGCTAATTCTTGATCAGCAATGCTCTTTTCCATAACTATTTTCGCTGCCTCTGTTCTCATTTCACTAAACAGTGTGACAAGAACTGACATTTCAACAGCTTGAAGCTCATTTTCGTCTTGGGACTTGCATAAGGATTGTTTTGTATCTTGAAGTTTTCTGAGGATATGATCCACATTGATTCCATCTTGGCCATTTTTATCTGTGTATCTGAGGTCTGGAACAATGTCAAGAGCCATTGACAAATGATGCATGCCAATTTTTAATGTGCTTAGGTTGTCAGACAAGGATTTTACTTCCACCGTTTGTGCAGCATTCTCTTGTTTTAATTTAGATACCAGTATTTCTGAATTCCTAGAAGCCTCCAAGAGTTTCTGGCACTCAATCAAGAGAGATGAGTGCTTCTCTCCCAGGTCTTGTACACAACTCTGCAAAACAAAAGTCTCCACTTGAGACGTCAGAGCTTTATCAAGTTCTTTCTGCAATGCTTCATTTATGCTACACTTTTCCTCTTCTAGGAGATGAACCTGGGTTTCTAAACCAGCCAATTGTGTTGTCTTCATTTCAGCAAAACAGGCATGCTCGTGTTTCTCGGCCTCCAAAAAAACTTTCAGCTGTCGTACTTCATCAAGTGCCAAAATTTTCTCTTCCTCCACTACCATGTACTTCTCCTCTAGTTCTACAATTTTTTTCTCCAAATCCTTTAGCCTCTGTTGAGTATTTTCAAATTCGGAAACCAAAGTATCCTTCTCACTGATCAGGCTAGACTTCTGACTGGTCAGCAACATGCATGAATTTTCCAAGTTCAGTGCTTTAGCCTTTATTTCTTCAAGTTCGTTATGTGCATCATCAAGTGAATTCTGTAAAATGGTGCTAGTCGCTGAGAGTTTGCCCAAATTATCTGTTGTTAACTGCAGTTGAGTCATTAGAGTGACCTTCTCATCAACAAGAGCAGATTTCTCCTTTAAAAGAGATTCACAAGATTCTTCAAGCACAACAATTTTCCCTCGAATTGCTTCTAGTTCAACACTCATATCTGCAAGGGAATTCTCTAAGAGAGCATTTTTTTCTAAAAGCTTCTCGAAGATTTCAAGCTTCTCGATAAGAGCTACCCTCTCACTTTTCTCTTTCTGGTACAACTCTCTTAAATTAGAGTTCTCATCCTGCAATTCCTTCACTGATGTTTCAATGCTCTCTGGGATTAAACCCACCGCATTCACCTGCTTCAAAATTGCTTCTTGTTTATCGTTCAAGTCTTTCAGCTCCTGTTTCAAACAATAAATTTCTTGCTGAAGAGCATTTCGTTGATCCACTCGAAGCTCAACTTCCTCCCCAAGCTTCCCATTCATTCCCCTTAAGCTAAAAATCTCAATTTGCATGCTCTCCATGGACATAGTCGAAGACTGGTTTAACTGATTTAGGCCTGCGTTCTCCTCCTTAATCTTCAGGATCTCATCCTGCAAATTATCATTATGAGTTTCCATTTCTCTTACAGTTTGGGTCCTATTCTGTAGTTCTAAAGCCAAGGACCTTAGTTCATCCTGAGCTTTGGAATGTAGATGCTGCAAAGTCTGGAATGCAGTTTCAGCCTCAATGAAGCGCAACCGCTCTTCTTGTATGCACGTCCAAAGCCTTCCTAACTCTTTCTGCTTCTCTGTTAGTTCTTGATTTTGATTGCTCATCTTCATAAGCACAGTTTCTAACTCTGAGTGGAGAGACTGGTTCAATGTCTCTGACTGAATACAACGTTCTTCAGCACCCTTTAGCTTCTCACCGCTCTTATCTATCTCGTCATTGAGTCGTTGGGTTTCCTCACGTGCACTGGAAATTATAAGCTCTAGACCAGCTATGGTCTCCAAGCACTGTTGATACTGGAGAGCTGCAGCATCTTTCTCCGCAGTCAGTTTTAAAATAGCTTGCTTTAGAGTTTCTACTTCACATTCGGCCATTTCAGCACGCTTGCTTTGCTTTCGAGCACTCTCTTCAGCAAGCAGTATTTTGTTTTCTAAATCGGATATTGCCTCCAAAGATTGTTTGTACTGATTAAGGATATCATCTTTTTCAGCCTCTGCCCTAGAAAGGTCTTTTTTTACTGTCTGAACTTCAGTTTCAGCTTTATTTGCACGTTCTTCAAAATTCTTAGAATCCTTCTGGGCACAAGATAGAATGTTCTGCAAATTAGATATATTGTCCAAACACAACTGGTACTGCAGAAGGCTAGCCTCTTTTTCAGCTTCTAATTTGAAGAGAGCTTCCTTTAAGGCGCGTGCTTCAGCTTCAGCTTTGCTTGCTTTGTCATTCAGTTCTGTCGAATCTTCTTGGGCACGGGAGACTTCTGCTTCTAACTTGGACAAGCTCTCCAAACACTGTTGATACTGGTTTAGGCCATCTTCCTTTTCGGCTTCTAATTTGGCAATGGTTTCCTTTAGGTTTAGTATTTCTTTCTCGGATTTACTCACCTGCTCAGACTCATTCTCATGAAAATTAAGGCCTTTTCTTGCCCTCCCTTCTGTAAATTTTGCATGATCGCCAGACCCAAATTGACCATTAATTTGTTTTAAAGAATCCAAAGCTTCTGCAAATTGCCCATTTTTCTTGGGAGCATGGAAATATGAGGGGCCTGAAGAGTTCTTGGGTAGATCATCTGGATTAAAAAAAGCACGAACAGGAGTTGACATCTTAGGTGTCCTTGGATCAGCCTCGGAATCAGAATTTTCAGATGCATCATCAGGGAACATCATGGGTATTTGATTTGGAAATGCTTCTGACATTGTTCGATGGGCCTGACGGAGCGCCCCGGTTGCGTGATCATATCTTTCAGCCAATGCTCTATATGCTCTATAGAACTCTTCAACCAATTTCATAAGCTCCGGTCTCTTCTTATAGTACATTTCTGCTCTTCTTGCAAAAGAATCAGCATCCTCTTCAATAAGCTTGATCATTGATTTGACTTTAGAATCCATATCTTTTGGGAAAAAAATAAATCTTTTAGATGTATGCATAAAATAAAAGTGAAAAATGTCAACAAAGTAAAACTCAAACTTTGATCATATTAAAACTTTTGGAATAACGGATGATGGGAGAAAATTAAAACACTGGCAAAGGAATTATGGTTAGGCACACAATAAGATTATTAGTATAACCCCATTAATAACTAGGACCAAACTAAGAAATTATCCACCAAGAACATACAGGGTACACATTACTTGCACATCTCTCTAACAATACTGAGATTATATCAGTTTATCACTTTAACTGTTGCATCTAGGTTTTGCACCAAACAACCAGCAACCATGTGCGTTAGAATATATGAGATATGTAAACAGCCAGGCTATGATGGTAAAAAAAAAAAAATGCTCCAGTAGCATATAACGTCACAGCAGGTTGTTTATCAGTTAATCACATTGTTCGCAAAGGAAGTAAAACACTCATTATCAAGCGGATATAGAACAAGTTAATCCAATCATGCATAGCTGTATTCTAAAATTGTTAACACACCTGATTACATAAAATGATATAAACAATTCGTTGTACCTGTAAGATTTTCTTGAAGCCATCTTGAATTTTTGGGGCTTATGTGACTGTCCCACCACCAAGAGTACTTCTTCTGTGAGCTTGTATGTGACAAAGCCGCCATGATGCAAAACTTATATTTGCAATGCAGATATCAAACCAACCCCCAGAAATCCAACCTGTCGATATATAAGTTGAGCTATAGACCTGAAGTAGATTCGAAAAAGTAACTTCTGAGTTCTGATCACTCAATCAAACACCAAAAAACTGAATGTTAATTCTGACCAAAGAGTTCAAGAACAGAAACAAATTTCAATTTCCTCACAAAAACAGCAGGACTTAAGACTAAATCATAAGCGGAGAACTGGAAACACTAAAGAGGCAGGTGTCATACCAGATTAACAGAGCCGAACTAATCCACAAAAAGTAATTTCTGCCTTCAAAAAATGCTAAACTAACCTGATCAAAGCCACAATACAACACCAAAAGATAAAGGTCAGATGATCAGATCACAAAAAAAATGTCCTTTTTTACAGTTTGTAACCAAAGCAAAAAACTCCTTATAATCAAGAAAACCATCTTATTTATACAGAACAAGTTTCATATATCTCTAATCTCTAATAGCCTAATACAACAAAATCATACTTATCACCAAAACCATAAAAGATCAACAATTTCAAAACCTAACCCACATGAAAATTCTACAGAATTCAACCAAAACCACTAGCCTCCATACAAAAATGATCAACAATTTACTAATCATAATCCAGAACACAAATTGGTAAAAACCCAAAAAAGAAAAAGTCATGATCAGTCAAACTAACATACAAGCAAGATCACAAACATATATACACATAAATTCTGTAATCTAACATCTTTCTGAATTTGCATGAACAAAAATCAAGATCAAAACTTTATAACATCAACTTATAATCAAATAAAGATGCTTACTTTATTCACCAGAAAAATCAATACTTTGCCAGAAATTATATAAAAACACCTCCAGCTAGCTGCAGAATTTTTATTATCAACCCATTATTGCTGGTATAATTTTGATGAAAGATCTCTCATTCTAACTCTTTCTCTCTCTCTAGAAATGCATTGCTTTTATGTTCTGTAATGGCCTACTTTATGAACTGTTTCCTTGTGTAACTGTAGAATTATTGAAATATGAATATGATATATACTTGTATGAAAAGTTGGTAAAACAAAATTTAAAAATTAAAATTAAAAGAAACATGTAGTATTTGTTAACAAGGAATATTTTCAGGGAAACTGTTAAAATGGAGAATCTTTCTCAAATGAAATGTCAGTTTCTTGGGGTTACCGAGATTTTTGTAGCTTTAGGTTTTGTAGATTTGGTATGTTAAGCGAGATTTACATGCAATATTTTATATTTATTATTGTTTACTTTTTGTAAGGGAATATTCTTGTTCTGTTTATGTACATTTTATGTTTATTATTCAATTTTCAACTTTTAGAAGGAGCGTGAATTATAACGTTCATAAATCAGGTATAATCTATCTATCTATTCTATATATAATAGCCCAACAAGGCTATAATATTCATGAGTCATTTTATTCATTTATGAAATGACTAACTTACCCTCTTCTGTGGGAATCGAACTCAAGTCTTTTCGTTCACATGCACATCTTCATACCACTACACCAAACTGTCACATGTATTTTTAATCATACACATAATATGTGAGTGTTGTAGATAGTAAATTATTTATTTAACTTCAAACATAGTTACTGAAATATTTGTACAGTTAATTTTAAAGAATTTAATTTAAGAAATAAGGTTAAGTATAGTACATAAACGAATCATTACCTTATTAATTAATTAATTCTTAG
>PHNY01077229.1:10047-23226 GCA_003724115.2 Anethum foeniculum
CGAAGTTAAGAGAGTGATTTGAAGCATACCAGCATAATATGAAAAGTACAAGTGCAGAAACCCGAGAGCCTCCAGGACCTGAAGCCTTTCCACAACAGAAACAACGGCTTGCGACCATTATGAGTGCTTGACTAGCCATGAGGAACAAGAAAGCACCAACACCAAATCCAGTTGCAATGTCTGAGTCATAGACACAATAATTGTAGTTCTGATCTGAATCCTGTGTCGTTCTGGCCTGCAGAGAAGAAAACAGAGAGTATCATTACTTGTCGAAAACTGAACTTTGATCTCAAACTCTTTAATCTTTTTCCAACTAACATTGACACCGACGAGCACACTCATCAAAAGAAAGAGATTTTGGGCCTAACACAATATATTAGGACAGATGAACACCCGACAATCTAAACTTAGATTTCAGGCTGCATAACGCATAAAACATTTATACAAAATTTAGAGACTTTTGATTGAAAGTTAGTCCAAAATTTATTTTAAGTTCCAGTTAGCCTGCAATAAACTTTTAGCCCCGACTGTTTCAGAATCCTTGTTCCGCTGCTTAATCTACAATGCATATGCATGTTTATGACCAAACTAGAACAAGTAAGAAGGAGAATAAATGAAGAGAGCAAACATACAGTGCTTCTGCGTTGCTCAGCAGCAACAGCCAAGCCGAAAGCAATGACATCAAACACGAAAACGATGATCAGCACCAACTTAGACGCCATCACTACAATGCAAAAACTTCAACAATATATATGCCACACCAAGAAAAAATATTGTAGAAGAAGATTAGAGAACTAAAGAAGAATGCAGAACAAAAAATAAATGTACCGATATATTATATACAACAAGAGGATGGTTCGATAGAGACGCTGGAACTAATAAAGTTACAGCTATGTTTATCCTTACAGTTCAATTACAGTCGTGTAGGTGAAGATATTGCTATATTCTGATCTGGGTGCCAACTGCCACGTATCAATGATTGGCACGGCCGTATCAATGATTGGCACTGCCGGCGCAACCATTAGGCCCGCCTAATGCCCCAAGATTATAAGGTTCAAAATTTATAAACATTTATATATTTATGTGATTTTTTAATATTTATAATTTTTTCAAATAAATTATGTGTCTATTTTTCAAGGAAAATAAAATTTATCTAATAAACATAAAATAAATTTAATATACATTTTACTTATTAATTTTTATTTAACTTAAAATATTTTTTAGTTATAAGACATTCTACATAGCTAATTTATAAGTGTAGTATCTAGTGTTTATTTTCTTGATCATTGTGTTAGTAATTACAATATTTAACACTCTTTATTTCACATACATTTTTTATTTTAACTTACACTTATACTTATAGATATAAACATTAAAAAATATTATCAGGATTCACCTACATTTTTTATTTTAACTTACACTTATACTTATAGATATAAACACTAAAAAATATTACTTCTATTACTTAGCTCTAAATTAAAATTGCTTATGAAAAAGTTAAACATTGATTTTAATATAATATTCAGTACCATCCAAATAATATTTATACATAAAAACAGATCCAATCATTTTAAAATTTATGAAACAAATACACAAAAATACAATGGACCTATCACAATGTATAATTGTCATTGGTTATAAGGATGGCAAGAGCAACCACCAGTGACAACTGACAACCATGTGTCATATTTCTTAGGCTATTTCATTGCTTGTCTTAACCTGATGGATGACCACCTGTGATATGTCTCTTAGCTAAGGACAATATTTTTACAGTGTGTTAATAAATTTATGGAAACAAATGATGTCTAAACTCTAGTATCCTATTTTTGCGCGTTTCCTTTTTTTTTTTTTCTTTTTAAATGGAAAATTGTACAGACTGTCTGATACAGAAAGTCTCAGAATAAATTTATATGATTCCAAATTGTTTACTTGATTAATTTTAATTAATGTAAAGTTCCTAAATTTATGTTGTTCTAATCAAATATATGATCTGAAAAAAAAGTATATATTCAATATACAACATTTAACTAATAGTAATATATTTTATTTACTTATTATGAATTATGGAAAATCGAACCCGAAACTGAGCTGAAATTAATAGAATTTAATTATGTAGTTATATCAAATTGAACCTAAGTTATCATCCCAAATTAATTATTCCGTTTGTTTGTTTTTTACTACAATCAAATGGATCAAAGTTTGACCCGAATTACGTGCATAATGTAAGGCAACAAATTAAGCAAGACAAATAATCTGAGACGGAAAGAGTTTTTATATTATAAATAATGTTCGTGTTAGAATGAAATTAATTAATTAAGTTACGCAGTGATAACCACAATTTTATATTTTGTTACTGGTAACTTTATAAATAATGAGTACGTAGATTATACAGAGCTGCAAAATAAAATACCATTTTCTTTCTTAATCTAAATTATAACGCCCATGCTCCCTGCGCTACATCAATATTAATAATTAATTCTCCCTAATATTCAATTTTCTTAGAGAGATCTTTTCCGATATTCACTTGCTTGCTTAACGAATGTTGCAGTGTAAAAACAAGCTTATAAGAAGAAAGCAAATGCTCAGTCAAGATATAAAGAATCAACCCTGCGATTCTTCTGCAATTTCCATTTTTTTAACTTTCCTCTATAATAACTTACCATGCCCATGTCTGTTTTTACTGTATATAAGTACCTTCATCTTGGTAACAATTTTTTCCAAGAGCTACAAAATTCTAGAGACAAACCACAGACAACAATGGGGTTCACTTTTGCACAGCTTGCTGGTGCTTTGGTACAAGGTTTCAGTTGGAATAATGCTGCTAAGCGGTAACATGTTACTATTTACTCTTCGTAATAATTTTTTACACCTTGATTTTGTTTCTTTTCCGAACATTTGTTTAGAGGCGGAACCAGGATCTTGAAACAGTCGGGATAAAATGCATAACTATAAAAGATACACTTAATTTTCAAGATATGTAGGGTTGTAAAATTTAATTAGCTTTATTTTACGAGGTCAGTCGAGTCTACCTGCTCCCCTTAGTTCCTTCCCTTCATTTATTTAACTTAATAGTCCTCTCTTTCAGATCACAAGATTTTTACTTGTCAGTTAGTTTTCGGTTTTCTTGTGTACTATGCTAATGATCCATGTATTATTGAAAAGATACGCATGTCTATTATGATTATCAACTCTGTTTCCGGGATGTAATAGTCCAGCATGCAGGCTCTATGCCATATTTTGTGTCAATAGTTTAGATTATGGTATTTTGAGTAGAAAAATTCATGTTGTATGCTTGTAATGATGCTTGTAATGATGTTGGAGTATAAGAGTTATTTTGGTTTAAAATAAATATGCCTGCAGGAAAAGTTTGATCAGCCAAACCAAATGTAGTTTGATAGCCAACATGAGCAGGAGAAAGGCCAATATAAGACTATGGCGGTCTAATGCTGGTCAGTTCCTTCGAATTGGCCAACAGGACGAGGCATTGTCGAAGGTAATTTTTCATTAAATTCATTTTTCTGCTCATAAAATCTCTTATGCCATTGTAATCCTTTTGATTTATATCTTTATCCCCACACTCATGAATGCATAATCTGTAGGTTGAACAAATATGTAGAGAGCAGTTCATCGTCTCAGCATATGCCCAACTTTATCAATTTTGTGACTGCATCTACTTAAACATTGATAAGATGGGCAAGTCTAGCAGGTAACAATAAACAACAAGTTCATCATTAATGAATTTCTTTTCAATGGCTAATTTATTGATATATTTTAGGCACATTGAGGTTTCAAACGATGTTCGTGAAGCAGTGTCAAGTTTAATATATGCTGCTTCAAGATGTGGTGATGTTCCGGAGCTTCATAATATGAGAAATATGTTTAAGCAGCGTTTCGGTGAGGAATTTGAAAGCAGCTGTGTTGAATTGAGACCTGGAAACAATGTCTATCCTCAAATAAAGGAATATTTAAGCAGAAAACTGGTTGTGCCAGATGGTGTAAAGCATCAAATGTTGAATGATATAGCAAAAGAAGAGATCATACCTTCCTTGGAAACATGTTACAACAGTTGCCCTAAAATTGTTCCAGAATCCCAAAGGTTGAGACATACTAAGACGAATACCTCAAGTGCTAGCTATAGCTCAGCAAGTGCCCATTCAGCTGCAGCTCCAGTACAGAATGAGTCCGAAGAAATATCAGTTACCAAAAGCCATGGTTTGCAGAAATCATCGGAAATTGTAGCTGGAACTCAAAAGAGAGTAAAAGATCTGAAGCCTTGCTTGAGCCATGTCCACCCAAAGCTTCCTGACTATGATGACTTGGTTGTGAAATTCGCAGATATAAGGAAAAATTCTATGCAGAAGTATTCGAACAAAAGCGTGATGGAAAGGTTGATGGGAAGACAATATTAGCATATTTGTATACCATCAGAGTATTAGTGCATTCAATAAACTGTCTGAGCTGCATTTTCTGTTAGCATGTAACTTTGTCCTATAACTGTTGGTTTAGTTATTTATCCTGAAATTTAGTACTATTATCAGTTGTTTAATAAAGACTCTTTACAACTTTTTTAGTAATTTCTGCTCTCATATTGACTTGCAAGAAGATTTTAAAAAAAAATCAGATGCCAATATCTGATGAGAGTAATTAAGTAATTCGAAGTTTTATATTATTAGTTCAGTGTCGACATTAAACAGCTTTTTCAAACTTGGAAAAAAGTTCTCAGAGAGGAACACAACAAAGCTTATAATAAAATCAGTTATGTACTTGAGAAATGGAAGATTTGGCTCGTGAAACAAATTGACTGTATGCATGTGTAAAATTCAAAGGCTAGTATCAACTTGTCGAACCAAACAATAAAAGCTTTCTGAACCCTTTTGCAACCTTAAGAGAATCTTCAGCATTATCCCATTTCTTTCTTGAAGAAAGTGGCTCTACTCTCAAATGGATCTCTGGTGGTGGGGTTGACATTTCGGTCTCTGAAAATTCTGGTGCACCTGGAATGGATCTCTGTTCATGTGAATTTATAGTTCTGTTAAAGACTACTTGACCAAAGTTCTTTTCATGAACATGAAGTGCCTTTGATGTTACCTTATTGTCACCTTTCATATGATCTGATTTCTCAGACTGGCTATCAATCGGCACATTGAAGTTCTGAGTTCTTGAAATTCCAGTGTCTCCATTCTCATCAAAAGAATTGCCTGGTGGAGTCATGCTAATATTCTTCTTGACTGACAATTCAGTGCATAGCTCTGCATAGTTATCAGATTTTCTAACACAATTAGAGGGTTGAGTTCCCCTCAAAGTGCTGAAGTGTTCTGGCAATGCTGTCATGCTATCCTTCTTTTCAGGGGTTTTAGATGCAGAATAAGGTAAACTATTTGATGCATTCTGGTCTTTCTTTTTTTCTGAAATCTCAATGTCCCTTCCTTTTGTGCTTTTTCTTTGATGCTCGCTAGAAGGGAGTTTATGAGTTATTCGTGAAGCAGCCAGACGATAGATGGTAGAACTCCTAAAGATCGGCTTATGCGATTTAATGATACCAGACCCGGAAACCTGGACTACTACCTTCTCTTTCTTCACTGGTTCAATGCCTGTTTTCTTTCTCTCTTGTAAAATCCCCTTAGCTGACATAGAAGTGATACCTTTGCTCGAACTTCTTTCAGCAATTTTCTTTTGACGCTGAGTCACTATTTCTTCAATTTTCTTTCTTTTTTCTTCTTCCTGTGAAAATTATACAAAAAAGAGCAATTCAAAAAAGGTAAATGGCATGCAAGTATGCAACCATAAAACACCATTGAATAACATAATATAATTTGTGTAGATATTCAAACATATCATAGTGTTTGATATTCTACTTTCTGATGCTTAAGAAAGAAACTATATATATTTTTCTTTCTAATTTGAATGCAACGTGAAAGCACAAACTAAATGCGGCAAAATACCTGCTCCAGCTTGCTCTTATGGACAGTAGTCCTACTTCCAACAGGGTTATTCCTTCTTGTTATAATATCAGACATGCTCCTCCTGGGAGAAGAGGCTGATGCTTTAGGTTTTATCTCTCTGTTTGTGTAATTTCTTTCATGAGCTCCAGTGGCTATTCTTATGGCTTGCTTACCATGAGATGCTAGATTAGCACCACCAGACTCCTTATTATGAGTGTGTCTTTTATTGGCTTTAGTAAAAAGATTATGATCTCCATGATCCATCTCAGGATTCCAAGGTGTCTTAGCATACTCAGAAACTGTGTCCCGACCAAGAATCATATGAAAATCGTCTGGCTCGTAGGTTCTGGTAGCTTTAACCTTTTCTTGTATCTTAACTGGTGTGGTGTTTGAGACCAAGAACATGTCTGTCCTCTTGTGAATATCATCTGTTTTTTCAATATGTTTAACCATGAAAGAGTCATCGGTAAGTGCATTTCTTCTATTCTTTACACTGTTTCTGTTTATTCCAGACTGCGTGTGATCTCCTAACATTTCGGGGGACTCCATTTTAGAAGGAAATGACATTTTTTCACCAGGCCGTTTGCTTGTAAGACATTTTTTCTGTATAGACCTCCGATCCATAACATTTGACCCTGAAGCTGCTTCCTTCAATATAAGTTTCTGAAAGATATCCCAGTTCTCGTTGCTTTTCCCCCCTTCAGAAACTTTGATAACAACATTGCCAATATCCTGAGCTGAAATATCATCTGATACATTTACATCGTTATCATTCTTGTTTCCTTCTGTTCTGTTAAGACAATTGCTTGATCTAATGCGTGTCTTCAATGATTCGGCAGCTTCCTCTACCTTTTCTTCAAGGGAATTTGCATTGATGAATGCATCCTTGTTGGATGAAATTAAAGAAGTTCCCCCTGCTTCGTCTTTCCCAGATGTTAAATAATTTACGTCTCGAATAAAGACCTTTCTTGCACACTCCTTCCCATGTTTTTTTATATGAATTTTGTTGGCTGAAGAATACCTTTTCCCATACTCCTCATACTCGTCTGAACCACCTCCAGAACTGGAATCACTGGTAACAGAGTTACCCTCTTGTTCTGCAGCCCATGATGTTTTACCATGTAAAGATCTCACTGTTGTCCTCGAAGATTCTTGATTTTGATTCCTATCTTGGTCCTTATAAGGACCCAAGCTAACGCCTTCAATGTTCTGGGGCCACGACATATGTTCTGCATAATACCTAGAGGCGTGAATACCAGGGTACTGATACCCAGGATATGGAGGTATAGTAGGAAATGCAGGACCCTTAAAATTGCGCATGTACAGAGGATGTTGATTTGTCCATGGTATTGGCAACTTTGCATCTGTTGAAGGTATCAGTTTTATTATATTATACATGTTTTTGTGAAAATCAGAATGCTAATCAAAAAAAAAATTCGATAAAAAATGAGCACGCAAATACTATGACCCTGTTTGGAAGTTAGCTTTTTGGCAAAAATTTAGTTTTTTTAACCACATTAGAGGTTTGACCAAATGAAATCTCTAATATTAGTGTTTGGTAGTTAGCTTTTTGGAACAGCGGTTTGGTCCCCAAAAGCTACTTGGAGGATTAAAAAAGCTAATTGAAACATCTATTTACCTAACAGTTTTGTTCAAAACAGCTAAACTCAATCCGCTAGTCAAAGTAGCTTACTCAATCAGCTAGTCAAAACAACTAATTCAATCCGCTACAGCTAACAACTAACAACTAATTGCCAATCAGGGCATATGTATATGTGTCATCAACAGAGCTTTGGCAATTTAATTTAAACATGTCGCTACTGCAGCTATTTTAGCAGTCACATGCTGAGATCAGGTTATAGAAATATTAATTTCAGTATTACCTTGGTTATTGTCTAATGTAAGATGACTTGTAGTTGATTCTGATGCTGATACATCAATAGATTCAGTCGGCTTCCTTGTAGATTGCCTACCATTCTGGACAGTAATCAAGAATTCCGGGCTAGATGTTCCGGTGTAAGACATTTCTGAATGAGAAAATGCCTGCATTGTTGCTAGGTCATCCCTCCAAAAGCCATCACCATTCTTTTTATTGCATAATTCCTTGAAGTTTAAACATGCTACCCTAAGGGGAAAGAAGTAGAAGTAGCAATCATATTTCCGAAGACAAGAAATTAGCAGTGACTTGGACTAATCGTGTAATTTATCTGTGTGTGTGTTTAATGTCAGGACCCAAATCCATCTTAAAGCATACAATTCTTTAACCTGGACGCTATATCTCTTTGCAAACAAGCATGTAGGAGCGATATTAGTTGAAAAGGTGTAAGCAAGTCGAGAAGGGGATACAAGTCAAATAAAAGTGATCACAGAAACGTAACTCACATGAACAATTTGATTTGGATGAACAAGTAGTACCTAAAAATTCATAATCTAATAAGTACAACATTGGTAATTGCTACCTTAAACGCGAAGCTCCAAAAGCATCAGCAAAATAGATAAGGTCGTCGATATGATCCATCTCAAATCCTGCTACCAAGGCTCGTGCATAAGCCATTGCCTCTTCTTTCTGGAGTACAGATTTTCGAGATTCCAGAACATGCTGAAGATGACCCCTGTCATCAGCAAGACAATAAGTTGCTCCAAAAGAAGGCATAGCTATCTTATTGCAATAGGACAGACAGAAAGATGATTTTACTTGGAATTTTCAATTTGCATAGCATAATCAGTTCCATATGAACCACCATTAGACTGATGTCATGCAAAAAACACGTTGCCAGAATTTAGTAAGCCTTCACAAAGATATTTACACATATACACATATATTAATGTTTATACTTCATATGCACTAATAATATAAAGATACCTTTGAAAAAGAAACTGGCGTCGCTTTATATTCATCGTAGCAAAGCACATGCCCTGGTAAATCCAAACGAATTAGTAAGAACAACTGAACAAGTCTATCACGCATGATATGAAGTGCAAGTTTTTAATAGAACAACAAATGAAAACACTACAACAGATATGATGATCATCTTTCTTGATGTATCAAACATTAATACGATTAAGATTGTTACACAATTGTTGTACTTATTTCATGTAATCTACTAGTCGATAAAAGTAAGGACATACGTTCTGCATATGTGGATCCATCTGATTTAGTAGAACTTTTAATCTGAGCAAGCTCTTGCTCTAATGTAACGAATCTCTCAAGAACTTCAGGCGTGCCAACGAATTTCACAAACCTGATTCAGAAAGAGGAAGTGAATATAAATGTGAAAAATCTTTCACTGATATTAATTACTAGCAAAAGTATTATGCATTTGTAAAGAGATGAGGATAAGTGTCACCTTTCTAAAGTTGCTTTAGTAAACCAAGGAGAAATTTGGGAAGGTTGAAGAGTAATGGAGTAACCACCTTTGGAAATCTGATGTTTGGCAGAGTTGAGATGAGAAACAAATGGTTCCAGCAATCCAGAAGCTAGTTTTTCCCTTGCATTGCCACCGAAAATGACCAGATCACACCTGATGTAGTCAATAAGCAAAGTGTAAGAAAATTGTGAATCGGAATAGAAAACTAGATATGAGCATGCAATATAAAGCAGTAGGTGCATGGACCACTAACCTGGTTCTGGTAGGCGTAAGCTGAAAGAGAGCATAATCAAGGCGAGTTCTCGAGTTCATTACTGAAGACATACAAAAAGTTAGCAATGGTCTAATGAAGCACCGGAAGAACTACTATTTTTATTTCTACCAGAAGATCCAGATGTAGAATATAGTAAGTAGATGCCGACACTATCTAATACTATGGTTTAGCATAGTACACAATTTAACTATGAGTTGAACCATCAGTATCACTTGTATATGTAATCTTCTCTATTCCCTTGTCCTTTAAAGGGCCATATTTATTTGGTAAATTAGAGGTTTGACCAAATGAAATCTCTAATATTAGTATCTGGTAGTTAGCTTTTTGAAACAGCGGTTCGGTCCCAAAAAAGCTAATTTTGAAAAAGCTACTTAGAGGAGTTTTTTCAACTCATATATACAAAAAGCTAATTGAAACATCTATTTACCAAACAGTTTTGTCCAAAACAGCTAAATTCAATCCGCTAATCAAAACAGCTTACTCAATGAGCTAGTCAAAAATCCTAATTCAGTCCAGCTAATTGCCAATCAAGGCCTATATGTATATGTGTCATCAACAGAGCTTTGGCAATTTAATTTAAACATGTAGCTAGTCCAGCTATTTTAACAGTTACATGGTGAGATCAGGTTATAGAAATATTAATTTCAGTATTACCTTGGTTACTGTCTAAAGTAAGACGACTTGTAGTTGATTCTGATGCTGATACATCAATAGATTCAGTTGGTTTCCTTGTAGAGAGCCTACCATTCTGGACAGTAATCAAGAATTCCGGGCTAGATTCAATATCTTTAGTGGCAAGCAATATTCCAGATGTTCTGGTGTAAGACATTTCTGAATGAGTTCATTACTAAAGACATACAAAAAGTTAGCAATGTTCTAATGAAGCACCGGAACAACTACTATTTTTATTTCTTCTACCAGAAGATCCAGATGTAAAATATAGTAAGTAGATGCCGACACTATCTAATACTATGGTTTAGCATAGTACACAGTTTAACTATGAGTTGAACCGTCAGTATCACTTGTATATGTAATCTTCTCTATTCCCTTGTCCTTTAAAGGACCATATTTAGAGCATCTTCAACCATCATGAGTTCTTACCTATATTTGTGCCACATAGATGGATATAGGGAATGTTACTCAAAAATTCATCTCCAACAATAAATGTCCTTTATCTAAATTTTTTAGGTGAGAGAAAATGGTTCCCTACATTTGAGTAACCAATTTTGCTTCCCTATCTTGATGACTCATTTTTGTGGTATCGTTTTGGATCGACTTTATTCCGAAATTAAATTCATAAATAATTAAATTCAATGCAAATTTATATTAATTTATTTGCTATTTTTTTTGAAAAATATATTATTACTAAATAGTTTTTTATAAATATTAATATTAATAATTTTAAATAAATTAAATTGTATTTTGTCGAATATGGGGTAAAAGATTAATTTTAATAAATTAAATTATTTTAATTGATATTAAATTAATAAAATAATAATAAAATATTACTTATAAAGATATAGGGAATCAATATAGGGGATACCAAAATAACTTTTTGGTACCCTATATTTTAGGGAATTATTATTTTAATATATTTTAGGGAACCAAAATAGGTAAACCCATTGGGATTGCTCTTATTTGGCACGACTGGGATCCGGACTACTAGCTTATCTGATCTCGTTTTCTTTTGCATTTCTACCTTAAGTTATCTTAGCAAGTAGTAACAAAACTTTTATTAGTTTTTCTTAGAGACGACAATTCTTTTTTTTTTTGTATATCTGTCAGTGTACATTCATGTATTTGTCAGTGTACTTTCGTGTTTGGTGTACATGAAAGATAAATCCAAATCCAATCCTTTAACCAGTACCTTGTACTTTTTGTGTTGTGTTTCCGGTAAATTTAAGTAAAAATAGAAATAAAAATACTTTAATACAAATTTTAAATTTTCGGTTAAATTTATACTAATCGAGTATTAAGTCAATAAGGTATAACTAGTTAAGTGTGGTCAAAC
The DNA here is from genome assembly GCA_003724115.2 of Anethum foeniculum. Classification (NCBI taxonomy): domain Eukaryota; kingdom Viridiplantae; phylum Streptophyta; class Magnoliopsida; order Apiales; family Apiaceae; genus Anethum; species Anethum foeniculum. The sequence continues at coordinate 21,643 of PHNY01077229.1, forward strand.
CTTGTTAAACTGAAATTTTAAACTATTTTCTATTTTGTTTTTGTAAAATTATATATACAATATTTATTTATAATATGTATTTATATAGTTTTAAAATATTTATTTAAATATATATTTATTTCGTATATTTTCGTGTCATGTAACCAATAGTAAACCAAAACCAACACTAAATTTATCAGTATAATTTCGTGTTTCTGTACTTTGTTTGTAGTGTATGGAAAAGGTAAATACAACCCAAAAGTTTCGTGTCATTTTCATGTCTTGTTACCATGTGGTGTACAAAATTGGCGGCTCTAATTTTTCTTTAAAAAAAGATTATGGTCCTTCCAAACAAACAGATACACAAAAATTATTACTTGTATTACAGAATCCCCGGCCTGCACTTTTACAGTCACTCTGTTTTTTTACAAAATTTATTACTTGTGCTCCATTTTCTGAATTTAATTTTCTTTTCTTGACCAAAGATTATATTGCCAGGCGCTCACGTGGGAACTATGAAGTTGGATAAATATAGCAGATACACCTGTCAACTAACGTAGGAGACACACACCCACCACCATTATTGATTAAGGTATCGGTTTGTTCACAAATAGCTTTCTTATTTTCGGACTAATTACTTCTATAATAATGAAATTAACATTTCTTGAGCGAGCGCTGATCAGGAATAGCCTAGTGGTAAAAATTTATCCATGTGATAAAGATTTATCCATGTCGAGTTCTATTCTCGCTCATGATGGTGTGCTTAATATTTAAGGATGCTTTCAATTATATACTTCTCAGTTTAAAATCTAACCAGACAACTTCTGAATTGTAAAGTTTAACATATTTAATACCTTGGTCCTCCATGAAATTCGTAGGCACAATCTAATTTAAGTAAACAATAGACTGTTCACAAATGGGACAGTCTCTTTTGTAAATGAGACAGATAGATTCTAAATGAGACAGACTCTTTTACACAGCAGAATATAAATTGCAGAAATTAAAATATGCAATGCTGTAAATAACTCAATGGAACACCAAGAGTTTTTCACTTGGTTCGGCCCCTAAACCTAGTCTATGGCCTACATCCAAGTCCCCATGCCAACTAGCATAGATAATGTATTATATCCACTTAAAACGAAGTACTTACAAACTTTCCTTGATTACAAACTTGACCAACCTTGAAAGAACCCTTTCCCTAGCAAACCTGCTACCTAGCACACAACTACTTGGCCTTACTTTGTAATCAACCTCCCACAACCCGGGACAAGTGATACAATACAACCTTCGAGTACAAAGAATAATATGAAGTGATTACAACTCAACTAGAACTCTTAATTAACTGGATATTCAATAAGCTTAATTAAGAATGTGTTTTCTCAGAAAGAATAAGATAGAAAGCTTAGTGAGAATGAAAGTGTTCACTTTATGAAAAACCAAAGTCGAGTGTTTTATATCCAAAACTTAACGGATGATTTTCAAATACAAAGATAAAATGATAAGGTTTGTTGTTTGAAAATATAGATAAGATATTTGAATTTACAATCCGTTAGTTTGTTGCAAAGAGATAAACCTTTAAAAGATAAATATGTTTTGAAACAAGGT
>PHNY01077229.1:29302-39888 GCA_003724115.2 Anethum foeniculum
ACACAACTACTTGGCCTTGCTTTGTAATCAACCTCCCACAACCCGGGACAAGTGATACAATACAACCTTCGAGTACAAAGAATAATATGAAGTGATTACAACTCGATTAGAACTCTTAATTAATTGGATATTCAATAAGCTTAATTAAGAATGTGTTTTCTCAGAAAGAATAAGATAGAAAGCTTAGTGAGAATGAAAGTGTTCACTTTCTGAAAAACCAAAGTCGAGTGTTTTATATCCAAAACTTAACGGATGATTTTCAAACACAAAGATAAAATGATAAGGTTTGTTGTTTGAAAATATAGATAATATATTTGAATTTACAATCCGTTAGTTTGTTGCAAAGAGATAAACCTTTAAAAGATAAATATGTTTTGAAACAAGGTTTATCAAGTTTGAGTTTGTTTAGAAAAGATAAGCCAATGATTATCCAGTTAACTAATTTAACAACAAAACAAACTCTAGTACTTATCTAACTAACAAATAATTCAATCTGATTGACTTACATTTGAAATCTTCAATCTAGTCCGCATCATCAGAAACTCTGGAACAACACTCCATGCATTGTAACTACCAGGAGTTGCCATTGTACCCACCCGAGCTTTCCTTTTGTGCACTGATTTTAGGTGTGGATAATGGGTATGGTGGAGAATCGAGAATGGGTTACAAATAAATATAAAACCGAATCAAGCCTACCAGAATATTATTTTCTTAAGAAGCATGTTAAGTTTCTGAAATTTTGGCTGATGCCTGTCTTGCACTCTGGTAGTGCCTGTTGTATTAATCTCAAATATTAACGTTAGTTTGCTGAGTCATGTGTGTGTAGTTTTGTTTTGAACAAGTCAGACTTGTTTTAACAGGTCTTTAGTTAGTGGTAGATGTGATTTAGGAGAGTATCTTTTCAGGTCCTTGATTTTAGGATTCAGTTTCTTTGTTGAGCTTTTCTATTTTATGCATTTGGTAGTATCTTTGAGTTAATAAGAACATAAGTTCAACCAAACGAAAATCTTTCATATTTATATTATTATTTGGTATACAATATCTCCAATAATTGGTATCAGAGCTGAAGATCTTCGCTAACGATAGACGATTAATCTCACCAACGATGGAGGTGAACAAAGTGAAAGTAGGTGGATCTATAGGGTTGAGTTACCCCATGCTGGCAAGAAGCAACTACACGGCTTGTGCACTCAAAATGAAAGTTTTCATGCAAGCCCAAGGCGTGTGGAGTGCAGTGGAACCAAGCGATCCTAAGGCTGTGGTCGAAGAAAAGGTCGACAAAGTGGCAATGGCAATGATTTACCAGGTATACCTGAGGATGTTCTGCTCTCTTTGGCGGATAAGAAGACAGCAAAGGATGTCTGGGAATCGATTAAAACCCTACATCAAGGCGCTGACAGAGTGAAGAAGGCCAAGATTCAAACACTTAAGGCTGAGTTTGAGTCCTTGACCATTAAGGAAAACGAAAACGTTGATGATTTTCACATGAGGTTAAACGGACTCGTAACAAATATACGGGCCCTTGGGAGAAGAAATGGTGGAATCATATGTGGTTAAGAAACTCCTGAGCTGTCCCTGGAAAATTCTTACAAATTACTTCAACTATGGAGCAGTTTGGAAACCTCGACACCATGACGGTTGAGGAAGCGATAGGTTCTCTCAAGGCCCATGAGGAACGAGTGAAGGGAAAGGGCGAGAACTCAGAAAACTAACTCTTACTTACTGAAGAGGAGTGGGTAAAACGTGAAGGTGCTGAGGGGAAACTGCTTCTCACACATGAGGAGTGTCTAAAACGGAACAATGGTGAGAAAACCACAGGCTTCAGAGGTACACGAGGGAATTTTGACAAGAGCAAGGTTAAATGCTTCAATTGTAACGTGTACGCCATTTTGCAGCGGATTGCCGAAAAACCAAGAAGAGGAGAGAACAGAAACAAGAGGCCAACATGACCATGGTAGATGATGATGAACCAGCCCTTTTGCTGGCTAAATATGATGAAGGAAAACCGAAGATTATGCTAGATGAAAACGAGGTAATTGTCTCTTTGTTGACAAAAGATGAGGAGAAGGTCTGGGAGTCGAATGTGTGGTACCTCGATAACAGGGCAAGCAACCACATGACAGGTCACAAGGGAAAATTCACTGAGCTGGATGAAAATGTCACTGGTCTGGTCCATTTTGGGGATGGATCAACAGTTAAAATTGAAGGGAGAGGCACAGTCACACTCTTGTGTAAGAATAGAGAAAAGAAAGCAATGCGCGACGTCTATTATATCCCTCATCTGAGAAACAACATCATAAGCCTGGGCCAGCTGTCAGAGAGAGGTAACAAGGTAGTGTTAAAGGGAGAATTTATGTGGGTCTACGAGGAACATGAGAGACTCTTGATGAAAGTTAAAAGAACACCAAACCGGCTGTACATTCATCGAGTCGAGTAAACATGAGTGTCTGTTGTCAAAGGTGGATGAAGAATCGAAGCTGTGGCACACCAGACTTGGACACGTTAATTACCAAGCCATGGGACTAATGACAAAGAATAAAATGGTGAGAGGGATGCAATCAATAATCAAACCAGATGGAATTTGTGACAGCTGTCTCATGTCTAAGCAGACCAGAAAGCAGTTCCTAGCCAAGACCAACTTTAGCTCGAAAAAAGTCCTAGAATTGGTACATGGTGATTTGTGCGGTCCGATATCTCCAGAAACTGCTTCAGGGTACAGGTATTTTCTTTTACTGGTTGATGATTTTAGTCGTTATATGTGGGTGTATTTTTTACGGAAAAAGGATGAAGCACTCAAATCCTTTAAAAGTTTTTGTGCTCTGGTTGAAAAAGGATCTGAGAGGCGGGTGAAGGTGTTTAGAACAGATAGGGAAGGCGAATTTACCTCCAATGAATTCAAGGAATTTTGTGATAGTGCTGGAATAGAGAGACACTTCACAACGCCCTACACAACAGAATGGTGTGGTAGAGCGACGAAATTGAACAGTGGTTGAGATGTCGAGAAGCAGTTTAAAAGAAATGAAGATGCCAGCTAAATTGTGGGGTGAAGCAGTGAGAAACTCTGTGCATATCCTCAACAGATTTCCAACTCGTGCCTTGACGGGACAAACTCCCTATGAAGCCTGGGCAGAAAAGAAGCCAGACATAAGTTACATGCGAGTTTTCGGGTGCCTGACACACATGAAAAATCCTAGTGTCCACATTCAAAAACTGGATGATAGAAGTAAAAGAGTAGTCAACCTTGGTAGGGAACCGGGGACAAAAGGGTATCGATTGTATGATCCTGAGGGTAAAGGAATTCACATCAGCCGTGATGTTATCTTTGAAGAGTCAAAATCATGGCCTTGGGACCAATCTCAGAGCAATGATCCTACTCATGTGGAGTTCACAGTACCAGACCTGTATGAACCTGGGGAGATTGATGAAGCTAATAGTAGTGACGGGGATACTTCAGGAACATCAAGATCACCACAAGTCTCAGAAACAAGGCTTATTCGTGAGGATTATGATGATAGAGCAGACCCTAAAAGGTCAAGAGCTTTGAGCGAGATATACAACGAAACAAAGCAGGTCGAGTTAGATGAAGAACTTTATCTCATGGGGATCGATGAACCAGCAAATTATAAGCAGGCAGCTAAGGATAACAACTTAAAAAGAGCTATGAAACAAGAGATGGATTCCGTTGAGAGAAATGGGACGTGGGTATTAACTGATCTTCCCCCGGACAAAAGGTCATAGGACTCAAATCGATTTATAAGATTAAAAAGGATGCTGACGGGAAAATTGTGAAGTACAAAGCACGAATTGTCGCGAAGGGTTATGTTCAGGAACACGGGGTTGACTTTGATGAAGTGTACGCGCCTGTGACTCGACTGGAAAATGTAAGACTCCTGCTGGCTTTAGCTGCTAAAAACCAATGGCAGGTGCATCATCTTGACGTGAAAACAGCCCTTTTGAATGGGGAAATTGAAGAAAATGTGTATGTCTCTCAACCTGAAGGATATGAGAAAGCTGGAGAGGAGCACAAGGTTTACAAGCTTCTAAAAGCCCTCTATGGGCTAAGACAGGCCCCTAGGGCGTGGTACACGAAGCTAAATGCGTGTCTGGTGAAACTGGGTTTTTTTTGTTGTCCTTACAAACACGCTGTCTACACTAAAGGGACTGGTAATGAAAGCTTAGTGGTGGCTGTCTACGTAGATGACCTACTTATCACTATTTCGAACTTGTCTATGATCGAGCACTTCAAGAAACAAATGAGCAATCAGTTTGAAATGAGGGATCTAGGTAAACTTAGTTATTACTTGGGCATTGAAGTCGATCAGTAGGAGGGGTATATCGAATTAAAACAGTCAGGCTATGCTAAAAAAATTATAGAAAAGGCTGGGATGGGAGAGTGCAATCCAGCAAAATTCCCAATGGATCCAAAGGAGCATATTAATCAAGATGAAATAGGCAAACCAGTAGATACAACGCAATTCAAGAGTATGGTAGGAGGTCTCCGTTACTTGGTGCATACTCGGCCTGATATAGCCTACTCAGTAGGAGTAGTGAGTCGTTATATGGAAAGGCCTACACAATTACATCAAGCTGCTGTGAAACGTATTTTAAGATATATATGTCAAGGGAACGATTCATTACGGACTGGTATACTCGAAGAACAGTGACAACAATGTATTGACTGGTTTTTCTGATAGTGATTTGGCAGGACACTTGGACGATAGAAAGAGCACATGAGGGATGGTATTCTACTTGAATAAAAGTCTTGTGGCCTGGGTCTCACAGAAATAGCGAGTTGTAGCTTTGTCATCGTGTGAGGCGGAATTCAGGGAATCTGGCTGTGGAAACTACTAAGGCAAATTACGTCTGAAGACATTGGTCCAGTTGTGTTGTATATAGACAATCGATCAACCATTGACCTTGCTAAGAACCCTATGTTTCACGGAAGGAGCAAACATATAGACATACGTTTCCACTTTATCAGAGAGTGTGTGGAACGGAGAGATGTTTTGTTGAAGCATGTATGTACTGGTGATCAACGTGCAGATATAATGACAAAGGGTCTGGCTACAATCAAATTTGAGAAGGTGAAAGAATTACTTGGAGTTAAAAGCCTGAGCAGACAGATTTGAGATTAAGGGGGAGAATGTTGTATTAATCTCAAATATTAACATTAGTCTGCTGAGTCATATGTGTGTAGTTTTGTTTTGAATAAGTCAGACTTGTTTTAACGGGTCTTTAGTTAGTGGTAGATGTGGTTTAGGAGAGTATCTTTTCAGGTCCTTGATTTTAGGATTCAATTTCTTTGTTGAGCTTTTCTATTTTATGCATTGTCTGGTAGTATCTTTGAGTTAATAAGAACAGAAGTTCCAGCCAAACGAAAATCTTTCATATATATATTATTATTTGGTATACAATATCTCCAATAGTGCCGGTGCAATAGTCAGCAATCGTACTTGAGGTATTTGGCAAGTATGGAGCTCTCGTTTGTTACATCCAAAATGTTTCTGCTAGCCGGCACGAGTAGTGTAAACATACAACCTAGACCGTAAGAAATGGTTTAGTACATTTATACATGTTGTAGTTGACGATGAATAAATGTCATGGCATGTGTCATGCAAAGGCGAAACCAGAATTCTAAAATTAATATGATAGACTATTAAATTTTAAATGTTAGATAGGACCTTTTTTTTTTGACAAAAGAAACATTTTCATTTATGAATTGTACCGAAATATAATGTTAAGCAAATGAGTTTTTTCGTTCAAAAAGTATATAATCTAATCAAAGATCATGCGAAGATGTTCCCAAAAATTTAGAAAATAAAACTTAGTGTCTCAAAAGATAACACCCAAATAATGTATGATACATCATAAAGCTGATAAATCAAGAAAAAACATAGAATAACATTTTGCTTTCTTGTCTGAACCCATGTATGCATCCGTACTCCTCCCCAAAAATAATACTCATTCCATGAGCTGACAATCCGTGATCCACCTGAATACAACAAAATAACATGCTAATAAGCTACTAAGACATAATTCAAGGTCCCATGATCTAAATCTATTCTAAACCTATAGTTAAATTACTGTTAAAATTTATCTAACCAGAAGGAAGCCCTTTGGTTAGATACTTTATTAACTAGCCATCATAAATTCATTTTGTTTTGAAATACCGTCACTAGTTAATACTACTAGTAATCATTCTTGGCCACTAAAATTTTCATTAAAATAAAACTATAATTAATTATTAAATAAATAGTACTCCCTCTGTCCCTTTCATTTTTATACACTTTCGTTTTTTGGATGTCCCATTCATTTCTATACATTTCAAAAGTTACTAAAAATAGTAAAAATTTTATAATATAAAAATTAACTACATCCACTATTTCCTTCCACTACACTTACTTTATACATTAAATATTAATTGACCCCACCACTTTACCCACTTTTCTTATTTTTTATCATTAAATCACACTTTTTCTTAATTTATGTGCCCAATCCAAACGTATATGATTTGTGGGACGGAGGGAGTATTAAATTGAAATAGAAAAGATCAAGGTCTATGAATTCATACTTAATCTAGCTGTTTAGGTTGTAGGTTGTAGCAATATGCAATAAAATATCATTTTTATGTATCTTAAAAAAGTTAAACTACAAGTATTGTGAGACGAGAGTATATATTACATGTTTCGTGTAATTTTCCGTTAAAACTATTTAATATGGAAAATTAGTAATGAACAAAAAAAAATGGAACTTAAGAACCAAATACTTGTAATTGTATAAATAGTTAACTTGAATAAACAGACACATACTGAAACTTGAAAAATTATCTACACAAGTACTCCAGTCTGCACAAATTATTGTCAAGAGCAAGTACTAATCACCTTAAGTGAGACCTAAAGGCCAATAATGAATCCAATCTATAAGTTAAAAAGCATCCAATTGTTATCAACATACAAATCATGTGCTAAATGGCTTTAATCCTAAACATAACATTCAAATTAATCATGATCATTAACATTAAACCCTCTCTACATTGTTTTATATTTCTTGGCCAGACTTTACTAATTTTAAACGGCTTACGAAACAAATTTTAAACGGCTTACAAAACAAATTTGTAACACTATTTTTTTTATAGCAGGACACTTTTCTATTTAATAACGAGTTTAATGACCATGCTTATAATTTAAGTTCAAAGTTGTAGCTAAATAGTTTTCCGGAGAACATGACCGTATATAATTACCAGCAACTTTTAAGTACACTAGCTTAAAAAGAGTGTAATGCACCGGTCTAATTAATATTTACCATCTTTTGTTCATATTTTAATAAATATTCTTTATTATAAATTTATGTTTTATAAAAACTTAAAAAATTCAAATATATATATATATATATATATATATATATAAAATCACAGTTTTAATCTATTGAATTGTTAACTAGACATTTTCTACATTTATGAAAACCTAATTAGATATATACATGTATATATTAATATTAATATTTATTTGAGTGAAGTTCTATGGAGACCAGTTTTTTATTCGAGACCTGGAAACTACTTGTGTTATGCAAATAAAATTTTGTGAATAATTTTTTATAATAATCATTATTTTATTAAAAATCTCTTAAACATTCTATATATTCTTCAAGTATAATATTGCAAAACATGTCATTCTACAAAAACATGTTTAGTTTGCAAAACATATGTTCATATTGCATAACATGCATGTTTTACTTGTCAAACGTAAACTATTATCAACATTTTCAATGAAATTGTGATATTTATAGAATGTACCACGCATAATAATAAGTTTTGTACTGTTTTGATTGTAAACATATATGGTCTCTAAAGTTTTTAAAGAAATAATGGTCTCCATATAACTTTCCTCATATTTATTATTATATATTATACTATTATTTCAACTATTTTATTCAATTTTTTGGTTAACCACATTTAGTAACCGAATAACCGAATATTAGAAAATATCGAAAATCAAACCGAATTTACATAATTGTTAACCGAACCACAATTATATCAGTTAATTTTCGATTAACCGGACCAAATAAATACCCATACTAATATTTCCACTACATGAAGTGCAATACCATCTCTTAAGTACTTTAACTATAGTAGACCTTCGCTTGGAATAAAAAATATGTATTCATTTAAATAGATTATTTGTTTACAGATAAATAAATATATTACTTATTTACCATTAAATATTAATTCATTTGAATAATATTTTTAAATTTTTTCTTATACTTATATTATTTTATACATTTCATATTTATTTATCTATTTAATGTTCAAAAGTACCTAAAATACCATAGTTATAATTTTTATATAATAGTTAATTATATTATTTTTTTCAATTCTAGATTACTTATACATGTAATATTATGTATTCGATTACTATATATGCAACATTTTTTTTAAAACAAAAGTACTTGCTTATATTAAATCAAATCAATCATCATCAGTACATCAGAAATAATATCCTGAGCAACATTAAACCACTCCTGGAAGTCAAAGTGCTTAAAAAGATCAACACAATCTTACACAGTTGTGTAAAGAGATCGGCTGTTGAATCCTTCTTTGTTGGAGAGTCAACCAAGCGATTTGAATTTGAAGATGATTTGAATGTATGTACTTGTTTTTATCCGATTGTTCTGAACAATCGACCATAGATGCGATCTCATAATAATATTCATCTCTAAATCAAACCCATGAAAAACATGCCGATCTATAACCTCAGCAATGAAGAACACCAAAACACACCAAAACAAAACCAAAACTCTCACAAGGAGAGACTAACAGAACTCCCACAAGGAGAGACTAACAAAACCCAAAAAAATTGGGAACTTATTAAAAAAAGACAAGATCTTGAACAAGAAAACTAAAAAAATAAAGAAATTGAGGTATATCACCGGTGAAAAACTGATGAAAGCCCCCTCAAAAAATTTTACTGGAGGCTAGGGTTTATAAGAGAGAGAGAATTTTAGAAGTTGTGCAATGCATTATACTGAATTAAAGACAAGATGCAATGAAGAGATAAACCATTAACTTTAATTAGAAACATTTTCCGAGAAAATGTGACTTATTAATGTATATGAAAAATAAATATATCATTTGAGATATAGTAATTATTTATTTATATTTACACAAGGAGATTTATACTTTTTTTATTCATTAGTACATATTTTAAAAAATTATTCCTTTGATGAGTGTTTTTTTATATTGAACATTTATTTATCGAGATTCGACATATTTACTTATTTGTACATTCGTACTCTTATAAATTTTTACCGTCTTAATAAGAAAGTGAGGGGAATTTTTTTTGGTGAGAATTCATCAGCTAGTTATTTTTTTAAATTATGAATGTTTGTTTTAGGTATTTTAATTAACAATTCTAATAATTATGCTTTAAGTTGGAAATTAAAGCTAATTTGAAAAATTTATAATTTAATTAAAAAATACTTTACCAATCACTTTCAAGAATTATGACACTAAATATGTAATAGTAATTTATGAATCAATCATATGGGGATCAAAAGGTTTAATATATTTTTAAAAAGGAAAATACTTAATTTACAAAATTTGGTATAAAATTTTTCACTAAATTTTGATTGAAATTATATCCTTATAATATAATATGCATAAGAGTGATCTTATCCAAATATTTAGTCCTGTACTACCTATGTAATGAGGACCGTTAGATCTTGAATTAAATAGATGATAGCCGTTGGATCTAAAATAAGGGAATATTATATTTTCATAATCTAAATCTAAACTAAGTAGTTCTTCTAAATTGAATAGGTTAGTTAAGTAGGTATCCTAAATTGAATAGATTACTTAATACAAAATCCGTAACTATTTTTTCTCTTCAGTTTCTAGAAAATTTTGCTTAAATAATACTTTTAAAACCAACAACGAATTAAAAAATATTTCGTGAGCTTTGTGTGAATTGTAAAATCGTCAAAATCTGATTTCTAGAACTCAAAGATATAGTCAAAATAAATCAAACGAAACCCAAAATTTTTTTTATGTTCGATTCTCTCTACTAAAATATTTAAATTTATTATTTATAACTTCAAAATTTATTAATAACATATTTAATATATAATACTCATAATGTATTATTCAACTTTGAATAATAGATTAATATATAATACTATGTTTTCAGCTGAAATATCGATCTTCATATGATTTTTTTATATAGTTCGTGTTTTTACAATTTTGATGAAATATTCTGAATTTTTAAATATATTATTACAAATATAAAAAAATACACGAATAAAGGAAACAGTAGGGCAATAAGCTAGTTATATCCTATATATAATTGGTGTAAAGGGGTTTACGTGGTACACTTACATGGGTTGGTCGTCAGGGTTAAAATTGTCAATTGATCAATTACTAAAAAATACATAAAAAAATTGGTGAGAATATTTAGGCGGCCCTCATATGATACCCGCGTGACACTTAACCTAAGTAAGTTTAGACAATAAAGTTATTTTAACTATTTCTAATATTTTTTTAATATGTAAACATTTAATATATAAATATATAATTAATTGATTAAGTAAGTAAG
>PHNY01077231.1:6232-22572 GCA_003724115.2 Anethum foeniculum
GAAACACACCAGTCTTAATGCATTATTGTTGTCCCTTAGTAATAATACTCGACTAGGGATCTTTAGGAATATTGATACTATTCTCATAATCTCATTATTAAGTCACGTACTTAGAGATATAGAATGCATACCATATTCCAAGGACATTTATTAATCTAACATTTATATCGTAGTAAATTAAGAGTTAATAAATTATAAAAGGGAATAATCGATAGAACATAAACTTAATAATCCAAATGTCTTATACTAAAANNNNAGGCACAAACACTAACAGTTAGACATGCCGAAAATTAAAAAGGACTACCAGACTGCTAGAGACGACTTGATAGTTGTTCTTGTCAAGCTAATAGAGAATGAATCTAAGCACACAGTGAAGATTCTTAAAAGTGATAATGGAACAGAACTTAAAAATTCAAAAATGGAGGAATTCTGTAAATACAAAGGAATATCCTGGTACTCCTCAGCAAAATGGTGTTGTTGAAAGGAAAATTGAACATTGATTGAAGCTGGCTGGACATTGCTAGAAGAAGCTAAACTTCCCACATACTTCTGGGTTGAAGCAGTAAATACAGCCTGTTATACTCAGAATATTACCTTGATAAACAGGCATGGTGTTACTCCTTATCAAATGCTTAAAGAAAAGAAGCCAGGTCTTAAACATCTGCATGTGTTTGGATGTAAATGTTTTGTTCTTAAGACTCATACTGAACAGCTAGGAAAATTTGAGACAAAAGCTGATGAAGGAATCTTTGTTGGTTATTCAAAATCAAAAGCGTACAAAGTTTTCAATATGATAACTAATATTGTTGTTGACTCCATCAATGTCACCTTTGATGATAAGAAGATTCCTAGTTTTGAAGAAGACTATCAAGAAAGTTTGATTTTTGCAAATGAAAATACAAAGTCAGAAGTAGTAGCAAATACTGATGAGTCATCAAACCCTGATACTCTATCATATCCTGATGGTGACTCAAATACTGATGAACTTGCACATGTTGAGGGGGAGCAACAACATGGTTCAACTGATAGTTCAATTCATGAAGAATCAACACAAATTTTCTCACAGACCAATCAACATGAGACAAATACTAATTCTACATCAGGAGATCATGAGTCAAAACCTGATACTTCATCAGGAGTTGATAGCACAGACTCAGGGGGAGCTTCTAATGAATTTGAAGAGGCATACAATTCAGGGGGAGCATCAAGCTCTAGAAGGACTCTTCCACGTGTCAGGAAATGGACCAAAGATCACACTCTTGACTTGATCATTGGTAATCCTAATGAAGGAGTCAAAACAAGAAGAACAACACAAAATGAATTGTTGTTTTACAACTTACTTTCAAAAGAGGAACCAAAGAAAGTTGAAGATGCTCTTTAAGATGCAGATTGGGTACTGGCTATGCAGGAAGAGCTAAATGAGTTTGAAAGGAATGAAGTATGGAAACTAGTGCCAAGACCAAAGAACAGATCCATTGTAGGTACAAAATGGGTTTTCAGGAACAAGACTGATTCAGATGGTACAATTGTCAAAAACAAGGCAAGGCTGGTGGCAAAAGGGTATTCTCAACAGGAAGGCATTGAGTCATTGACTATGATGAGACATTTTCTCCTGTTGCTTATGCAACTCATAAAAAATTCAAGGTCTTTCAAATGGATGTCAAAAGGGCATTTCTTAATAGAGAATTGGAAGAAGAAGTCTATGTTGAGCAACCACCAGGATTTGTTGATCCAAAGCATCCTGATTATGTCTACAGGCTAGACAAAGCTCTTTATAGACTAAAGCAAGCACCTAGAGCATGGTATGAGACATTTGCTCAGTTTTTACTTGAAAGTGGATTCAAAAGAGGTACAATTGATAAAACCTTATTTTACTTGAATCATGGTAAGGACTTGCTTTTAGTTCAAATTTATGTGGATGATATCATATTTGGATCAACTAATGAAAAGTTGTGTGGTAAGTTCTCAAAGTTGATGCAATCAAGGTATCAAATGAGCATTATGGGAGAGATGAGTTATTTTATGGGATTGCAAATTAAATAGACTGATGATGGCATTTTCATAAATCAGTCCAAGTACACAAAGAATTTGTTGAAGAGGTTTAATATGCAAGACAGTGCAACTGCCACAACTCCTATGACTACTGCTACAAAGCTTGATCCTGATCAAGGCATAGCAGTGGACATCACAAATTACAGAGGTATGATTGGTTCACTTCTATATCTAACAGCCAGTAGGCCAGATATTATGTATGCAACTTGTTTGTGTGCAAGATTTCAGGCAAATTCAAGAGAGCCTCATCTAATTGCAGTCAAAAGGATATTCAGATATCTAAAGGGAACTGCATCACTTGGACTATAGTATCCAAGAGAAGCTGATTTTGGACTTTGTGGTTATTCTGATGCTGACTTTGCAGGCTGTAAGATAGATAGGAAAAACACCTCTGTCAGTTGTCAGTTTTTAGGAAGAAGGCTAGTGTCATGGTTCAACAAGAAGCAGAATTCAATTTCCACTTCAACAACTGAAGCTGAGTACATAGCAGCTGGTAGTTGTTGTTCACAGTTGCTTTGGATGAGAAATTAGTTAATGGACTATGGATTGTCATACTCAAAGATTCCCATTTATTGTGACAATCAAAGTGCCATAGCCATGACAGGAAATCCTGTTCAACATTCTCTTACTAAAATATCAACATCAGATATCACTTTATAAGAGAACATGTCATGGAAGGACAATTGAACTTCACTTTGTTCATACTGATCAACAACTGGCAGATATCTTCACAAAACCATTGCCAGAAATAACATACACAAAGCTCATCAATGAGCTTGGCATGATTGGCTGAGAAAAGCAAATACAGCATATCAAATACTGACAGCATCAGTTCTTGACTTGTGATTAAATCCTGATTATGTTAAATCCTGACAGATGGTCAACTCCTAACCAGGTCAAATCCTGATAGGTACAAAAGTCAAATTCCCGATGCCAGGTCAAAAAAAATGATTTTCAGTATATTATTTTTAATAGATACTGATTAATTATTTTAAGCCAATTTGCTAATTTTTCTGCTGTATTTGTTGAGAAATTGATTCAAATTCTGAAAAGTGGTAATATATATTGTGCATATACACACGTTACATATATGAAAAGCTGTGCATATAATGATTTTTACCCGGTAATCTGTTCCACTTATTTCTCTAACTCAATCAGAAATTGACAATTGTTCAATAACCCAACAGTGAACGTTTCCCTATACTCTTTTATTACCTTTGTCGAATCAAATTTCATTATTCTAATTCGACTATACACACAATACACTCATACACTTACAACTTCATCTTCTTGACAAAATCAAAAACCCATTTCTCTGAATCAAACCAAAACTCTTCTCTGTAAACAACAATGTCTTCCTCAACCCAAAACTCAACATGCATCAACAAACCCACAATTATTCATGGTAATACCTTTGGCACAAACAATTTTCTTGCTCCTCTATCTCATCAGGAATTTCCATCTGATTTCCATTTCATCCAAGACTTTCTTTTACAGAGCGTAACTGGGTATGCACTCACAAATCCTGTCAAAGTCTCCTATAAAGCTGTGATGTAGGTATGGAACACAGCTCAAGTGGATGAGAAAACTAGTGACTTCTCTTTTGAATATGCTAGCAAACGCTATGATGTCATTGCTGATGTGATCAATGCCGTTTTGAGGTTACCTGCTTATGAAGGTCCTCTTGATAACTACAACAGTGAGACTCTGTTCCAGTTGTTGAGGAAATTGGGCTATAATGGTGAAACTAAAAAGATTGGAGGGCTGTTCAGGACAAAGCTCAAAAAGGAATGGAACTTCTACTTTGATTGCATCAGTAGATGTTTCCTCAATAAAATTACAAATTTTGATGCCCTGCCATATGTTTCTCTGAAAATAGGGTACGCTCTTATCGACTCTGGTAATTCTGACTATGGAAATACTATTCTTCAGTATTTAATTTCTAGAAAGAATGATGAATCTAATGTGATAGGGTACACTAGATTTCTGTAGTTGATTTTTACTCACTTATGCCCTGATGTTGTTTTTGAAAAAGATGAACTGTTACCTATTTTTAAAATTGTTGATAAGGCAAATAAGGATCATATAAACATGGATAAAAAAAAATGGTTTACGGGCCCTGTTTATATTCCAAAAGAGGTCAGGCAGTTTGTCTCAAGGACTCGGCCTACTCTTCAAGTATCAGCAAATCCTGATGCTGATACTTCTACTCCTACTGATGCTATGGAACATGACACATCTACTCCTGTTCCTAACCCAAGCATTCCTCTTACTCATAAATAAACACATGTCAGTACAAAATCAACCACCTCCGGTGCTTCTCAAAAGGCACCAGTTGTAAAAAGAAAATAGCCAGCTAAGAAGCCTGTATCTTTAGTACAGACCGTTCTAAGGGTTGTACCTAGTACCCTTGATAGGCAGGAGAAACAAGGAGCTGGGGGTGTTTTGAAAAGGAGAAGACTGAGGCTGAGGGATGAAACCAGCTCAGATGAAGATGATGTGACCATTGGGTCCAAATTCAATATCAAGAAATCTACAACAACAATTCCTGATACTACTGTTCCTGATGAACTTCTGATCCTGATGCTGGTGCTACTACTGATAGAGTTCCAGTCATTCTTGTTACCGATATTGATACAGCTGCTCCTTCACCAACCAAAAGAATAGACATTTCAAATGAGCAAAAATACAGGAATTGTGCCCGATTGGCGAAATAACTTTTTAAATCATTTCTTCGACAATCCAACCGTACGGATATTAATATATACAAATTTTAGGCATGTGAAAATATAATAAAAAAAACTCCAAGCTCATCTTGCACAACAGGAATCAAAAAATCTACTAAAGGTACATTCCCCTAATAGGTGAAATGTGCCCGATTGCACAATAATTTTTATTAAATCATTTCTTTGACGATCCAACCATACGGGGTGTTAACATATACCCATTTTAGGCATATGAAAAAATAAAAAAAAATTCAAGCTCATCTTACACAACAGGATTCAAAAAATCTATTAAAGGTACATTCCTCTAATACAAGAACTGTGCCCAACTACCGCAATAATTTTTCTAAATCATTTCTTTGACGATCCAACCATACGGATGTTAACAGAAATTTGAGAAACATCAACTAAAACACTTATCATTTCCCTTATGCAGGCTGATTGCCATTACTGAGCTTGTTCACCATAGTATGATTTTTGTACCAATCGGCTATACTTTTGGATCTGGCATGAGATGGAGAGTGTCAGAGGTGGAAGTCCATATAATGTAAGTACTTATGCTGGAGATTGTTCGTGACAGCCTTCTGAACTTGAATAGGCTTTTCTGTTAGATAATTTGATGATCAGTGTTTAGCACTTAGGTAAATCAGAGTTTATCATCAGAGTTTGACAGATTGATATCAGTATTTATTCTGTAAGACTTTGTGGAAGCAGTAAATCAGATTATTATTTATCTGATTGAAGATCTCGAAGATTTCAAGGATATGTCGGTTACTCAACATATGGAAATGAGCAATTAATTATTAGATATGATCTTTATCTAGTCATCTTCATGTAATCATATCAGTAGTAATTGATTGTGTAACTGTGTATTATATAAACACAGATCAGGTTAACACTAGATGTGTCGATTATTGTTTTATCATTCTGTGTAACCTAGCAGCTCTCAAGAATACTCTTACATTCTTTGAGAGAGTTCTTTATAACATTATAACTGTTTTTATTCATCAATATAAAAACTGTTTATCATTTTTACTTGTTAATTTCGATTTGATTATTATATACTGTATTCACCCCCTCTACAGTATATTTGAGACCTAAAACTTGGTATCAGAGCTAATCTGTTAAAGTACATACAGTTGAGATCCAAGAAAAACAATCATGTCTGAAAAGAATTCAAATAATCAATCCTCTGGGAACAATACTAGTAGGTATGAGGCTATTAGGGTTCCCATGCTGAAGGTGGGTGATTATCCCACTTGGAAAGTGAAGATGGCTATCTTTCTGGAAGCAATAGATCCTGAATACCTTGACAGGATCTATGATGGACCACATTAACCAACAAAGCTCTCTGTTGCTGTTGGAGATGCACCACAAAAGGTTGTTCCTAAGGAGAAGAAAGATTATACTCCTGAGGACAAATATGTAAAGGTGAGACATCTTCTACATAACAGTTTAGATAATGTTATGTCCAACAGGGTGATTGGATGCAAAACAACAAAGGAGATTTGGGATGCTTTGGAGGTAAAGTGTCAAGGAACTAAGGCTATCAAGAAGAACAGGAGAATAATACTCATATATGAGTATGAGCACTTTGATTCAAGGTCAGATGAATCACTGACAGAGATCTATGACAGATTTTTGAAACTCCTGAATGATTTATCATTGGTTGACAAGGAATATGATCTTGAAGATTCAAATCTGAAGTTTCTTTTAGCACTGCCTGAAAAGTGTGATCTCAAATTAACAACCATAAGAGACAACTATGATCTTGATGAAATGTCTCTTGATGAAATCTATGAGATGCTCAAAACTCATGAACTTGAGATGGAACAGAGGAGCAAAAGAAAAGGAAGCAAATCAAGGTATGTTGCCTTGAAAGTTGAAGAGAAAGTATCAAAAGATAAAGATGTGAGGAAAAGCCATTCTAAAGGAAAGGAAATGGTTACAAAGTCTGATACTGAGTCATCAAATACTGATGATGACTCAAATATTGATAACTTCACAGATACTGATGATGAAGAGATGATGCAACTAGCAGCTTTGATGGTGAAAAGCTTCAAAAAGATGGGGTACAAAGGCTTCAAAAAAGGGAAGAAATTTTCTAACAAGGCTTCATCTTCTGATAAAAGGAATTTCAGTAAAAAGGATGGTAAAGAGTCAAAGTCTAGAAAATTTTGCAAGTCAAGGATCAAATGCTACAACTGTGATACAATAGGGCATTTTGCAACTGAGTGCAGAAAAGCTAAAACTGAAAGAAGTAAAGCTCTTATAACAAGGAAGACAAAATGGGTTGACTCTTCAGATACTGATGAAGAAGTCAACTATGCACTGGTAGCAATTACTGATGACTCTACACCTCTGGAAGAAAAGGTACCTCAACTACTCTTGCTTTTGATACAGATGATATTTCTGAGTTGAGAAAATTTCTCAAATGCATGCATGTTAGCTATAGGGATCAAACTTTAGAGAATGAAAGAATTAAGATTGAAAATGAAGATCTTAAAAAAAGAAATGATCACTTAGAAGCTGAATTAATCTTTATGCTAGAAATTCAAAAAGAAAGAGATGATGTTGTTTATGTTAAACAGGAACTACTCAAAAAGCATGCTTATCTAGAAAAGGAACTAGCAAAAGAAAGAGAAATAATCAGGACTTAGACTAAGTCAGGAAAAACAACTCAGGAAATTCTTGAAAATGGTTATTGGAAATCAGGATTAGGTTATGTGAAACCTAAAGAAAATGAAGATGAGATTAAGAAACCATTAACTTTTGACAGAGTTATAAGAAAAGATAGGTCTAAGCTCACACCTATTAAGTTTAACTTAAATACTGATAATGTGATATCAGTAAATGAAAAAGGATCAACATCAGAAACTAAGCCTAGCTTAAAAACTGATAGATCTACACAGGTAAAAGCTAAGACAATAAACATTGGTTTGATGTCTCAGAAACAACTTAAACATAAGTTGAAGGAAATCACAAAAAAAACAAGGAAACACAGCCTAAAAAGAATAGGAATGGAAAAGAAGGAATAAATAAGGAAAATAACTATAGACCAATTCCTAATACACCTAGAAAAGCTTGTTTTAACTATGGTAGTACTAATCATATTTCTGTGAATTGCAGGAAGAATAAGGATATCACAACTGTCAAACCTAAATCAGAGTTTAGGAATAGGACAGTTAGATATATGCCACAGAACCCATGTTTTTATTATGGTAGCATTTGGCATTCCATTTACACATGTAAAAAGTATCACAGTTTGTATTATAACTATTATAAATTGAAACCCTCTTTGAAAATCAATAAAGTTAATTCTGCATGTGTAACTCCTAATATTAAGACTGTTAGCATAAACTCTAATAAAAAGTCTTCTGTTGCAAATGTTAACAAACTTAATAAGCCCAAAGGATCCAAGCAAGTCTGGGTCCTTAAAAACTCTAACTAGTGGCTTTACTGATTGTAAGGTAACAGGAAATAAATCCCTGCTATCAGAATTTAAGGAGAAAGCTGGCCCAAGTGTTTCTTATGGAGATGGAAACACAGGAAAGACCTTGGGATATGGCAAAATCAATCTTGGAATGTCATCATAGAAAATGTAGCTCTAGTTGCAGGACTCAAGCATAATCTGATCAGTGTGAGTCAAAATCTGTGACAGAGGTTATCATGTGGATTTTTATGAAGATCATTGTGAAATTGTCAGTATTTCAACTGGTAAGATTGCTTTGAAGAGTTACAGACATGGTAACATTTATGAAGCCAAGCTTTCTATAAACACTTATGGCTCACAAATCTGTCTTCTGAGTAAAGCTTCAATTGAAGAAACCTGGAATTGGCATAAAAGACTTTCTCACTTGAATTTCAACAACATTAATGAATTAGTGAAGAAAGATCTTATAAGAGGACTGCCCAAAGCACAGTTTACTCCTGGTGGTCTTTGTGATGCTTGTCAGAAGGCCAAATTAAGAAAATCTTTGTTCAAGAGTAAGACTGAATCCTCAATTCTTGAGCCATATCATTTACTACATATTGATCTCTTTGGTCCAGTCAGTGTAATGTCTATAGCAAAGAAGAGATATGCACTTGTCATTGTTGATGAGTACACAAGATATACATGGGTGTATTTTCTGCATAAAAAGGATGAAACTTCATATGTTCTTCTTGATCATATTAGAGAACTAGAGAAAGGATCAAACCATACTGTGAAAATTCTAAGAAGTGATAATGGCACTGAGTTCAAGAATTCAATTATGGAAGAATTCTGTAAGTCAAAAGAAATCAAACAGGAGTTTTCAGCTCCTGGAACTCCATAACAAAATGGAGTTGTTAAAAGAAAGAATAGAACTCTCATAGAAGCTGTAAGAACCATGCTAGAGGAAGCAAAGTTGCCAACTTATTTTTGGGCAGAAGCTGTGCAAACTGCTTGCTTTACTCAAAATTCAACACTAAAAAATAAGCACGGAAAGACACCATTTGAAATGGTGAAGAAAAAGAAGCCAAATTTGAAGTACTTGCACATATTTGGCTATAAGTGTTTTGTTCTAAAAACTCATCCAGAACAGCTGATAAAATTTGATCTAAAAGCTGATGAAGGTATTTTTGTTGGTTATCCACTGTCAACAAAAGCCTTCAGAGTTTACAACTTGAGAACAAGGGTGATCATGGAATCAATTCATGTGTCTTTCGATGACAAGAAAATTATAGGTCTAGAAGATGCTGATGATCATGATCAACTGAGATTTGAAAATGAAGTACCATATGATGAACGGTTAAATCCTGATATTTCTACAAATACTGATAGCTTAAATACTGCTATTTCACCAGAATCTGATGAACCATTATTTACTGATGCTAATCAAACTTCAAATAATGAAGTACATGTTAAGGGGGAGCAACATGATCATACACAAGAGTCTATGTCAACTGGAGAAACATCATAAGAAAGTTCATCAAATACTGATTCCTCAAATACTGATGAAACAAATTCTGATAATAATGGAAGCACTATTTCAGGGGGAGCATCAGGAAATACTGAAGGTACTATTGAAAATCAACATGGAGACACTATGGATTATGGAAAATCTTCCAATTCTAGAAGCCAACTTCCTAAAGCTAGGAAATAGACAAAATCACATACACCTGACTTAATTATTGGCGATCCTGATAAAGGTGTACAGACTAGAAGAACTGTAACTGAAAATGAGTGTCTCGATCATTCTTTTCTACCTCGGAATGAACCTAATAAAGTGGATGAAGCTCTTCAAGATGCTGACTGGGTCACAACAATGCAAGAGGTGTTAAATGAATTTGAAAGAAACAAAGTATGGACACTGGTACCAAGACCAAATAACAGATCCATAGTTGGTACTATGTGGGTTTTCAGAAACGAAACTGATAGTGAGAGTATTGTTACAAGGAATAAAGCAAGGTTAGTTGCAAAGGGATATTCTCAACAAGAAGGAATTGATTATGATGAGACATTTGCTCATGTTGCAAGACTAGAGGCCATTAGAATCTTTTTGGCCTATGCTGCTCACATGAAGTTTCAAGTCTTTCAAATGGATGTGAAGAGTGCTTTTCTAAATGGTGAGCTTGAAGAGGAAGTTTATGTTGAACAACCTCCCGGGTTTATTGATCCCAAGTATCCAAATCATGTCTACAGATTGGATAAAGCACTCTATGGACTGAAACAAGCTCCAAGAGCATGGTATGAAACACTTGCTCAGTTTTTACTGGATAGTGGTTTCAAAAGAGGTACAATAGATAAAACACACTTTTATATAAATCATGGTAAGGAACTGTTATTGGTCCAGATATATGTTGATGATATCATTTTTGGTTCTACTAATGATAAACTCTGACAGAAGTTTTCTAAGCTTATGCAGTCAAGATATCAAATGAGTATGATGGGGGAAATGAGTTATTTTCTGGGATTACAAGTCAAACAGACTGATAAAGGCATCTTCATTAATCAAGCCAAATACACCAAAAATTTGCATAAAAGGTTTGGGATGCAAGATAGCTCAACTGCAAGTACTCCTATGGCCACAACTACAAAACTGGACATAAACACTGGAGCATTAGTAGATATAACCAGTTACAGGGGGATGACTGGATCACTACTCTATCTAACTACAAGTAGACCAGATATTATGTATGCTACCTGTCTCTATGCAAGGTTTCAAGCTGATCCAAGGGAACCTCACCTAATAGCTGTGAAGAGAATTTTTAAATATCTCAAAGGAACTATGAATCTGGGATTATGGTATCCTAGAGATTCAGACTTTAAGCTAATGGGTTATTCAGATGCTAATTTTGCAGGATGCAAAATTGACAGGAAAAGCACAAGCGAAAGCTGCCAATTTCTTGGAGGCAGATTGGTTTATTAGTTTAAAAAAAATAAAAGTCAATTTCTACTTCCACTACAGAAGCTGAATACATTGCTGCAGGAAGCTGTTGTGCTCAGATTCTTTCGATGAAGAATCAATAGCTGGATTATGGGTTAGAATATTCTAAATTTCCTATATATTGTGATAATCAAAGTGCTATTGCAATGACAAGAAATTCAGTTCAACACTCTATGACAAAGCACATCAGCATCAAATATCATTTCATTAGAGAACATGTAATGGAAGGGATAGTGTAATTGCATTTTGTGCCTACAGACCAACAGTTAGCAGACATATTCACCAAACCACTGAGTGAAGCTACTTTTACAAGACTGGTGAATGAATTGGGAATGATAACTGATCACTTCTCAAACACTGAAGAATAGCTGTAAATGTCTAAGGCATATCAAATTCAGAGTTGGTATTTTCTCTTAAGTATTTATGAAATTGTCTTAAATACTGATACCATGTTACTAGCTTTTGTTTCTTAAACTCTGATATGAGTTAACAATAAAATACTGACATCCATCAGACTTTATTTTAATTCAGTATTTGAAATTATTTATCTTTTTAAAGATGAATAATGTAATCAGTTGATGTTGGACAGCTCATTAAACGTGTTAGATTGGTAATTGAACAAATGGTTCATATGTTGTGTGAAATAATGTGCAATCAGTTTGTTTAACTGTGCACGTTTAATTATTACCTGGTTATCTGTACCACTAATTATGCAACAGCCGCTTAAATGCTGACAGCTGTCCAAGCCCATGTGCCCATGTTCAGTAATGGTAAGAGAGAGGTAAATAAAAGTGTTTTTCAAAATTCTTTTTACATTCACTTTACAAATTCTATATCTATTCTCTCGTTTCTCTCTCTATATATTCTCTATTTCTATTCTCTAAACTCTGAAACCCTAAATCTCAAATTTCTTTAATTCACTAAATAAATGGCAACAAAGGCTTTTGTCTTTGATGGAGCAGAGTTTGTTACTAACAATTATGCAG
This sequence comes from Anethum foeniculum, assembly GCA_003724115.2. Taxonomy (NCBI): domain Eukaryota; kingdom Viridiplantae; phylum Streptophyta; class Magnoliopsida; order Apiales; family Apiaceae; genus Anethum; species Anethum foeniculum. The sequence continues at coordinate 18,404 of PHNY01077231.1, forward strand.
CCATCCTCGATAATGATGGAATCGATTGTGATTTCCATCTGATTCAAGATTTTCTCAAGTCGGGTGAGGTGGGTTTTGCTCTTACAAACCCACAAATAATTTCTGGAAGGCAAGTTCTTAAGTTTTAGAGAACTACTACTTTTGATGATGGTGGTGGCAATGGCACACCAAGCATAGTTTTCTCTCATGGTGATGAATAAAAAGGCTGTCACACCTACAACTGTTCGAGCTGCTCTTCATCTACCCAATCATGATGGATATACCATATTCGCTGGTGATATAGCCATTAGAGGCCTCTTTGATCTGATTGGCTATGAAGGATCTTTAGAAAAACTGGGTCAGTTGAAAAGCCGGGTCTCAGAAAGGAATGAAATTTCTTCTTTGACTGCATGACTAGGGCCTTCTCCAACAAGTGCACAAACTTTGATGCACTTCCACAAATGTCACAGCAGATTGGGTATTCTCTGATCTATGACTCTCACTTTGATTTTGGCATTGTTTTGTTAAGATTCATAGGTGATAGGTTATCTGCTGACATAATTACTGTTTACTATGCTAGATTCTGTCAGCTTATCTTTACATACGGTTTTTCTAATGTAGAAATACCAATTGCTGATAGAATAGATAGTTTTAGATTAAATAAAAGGGCTTTTAAAGACCTTATCTCCAGGTATGGTAAAAAGGCCTCAGTGCCTCCATTTAGAGTACCTGCACAGGTTAGGCAAGTGTTAATTGCATCTATGCCTACTGTGTATGGTGTGCAAAATGTTCAAGGATCTATGCTGCAGGCAGCCACAGGGCAACCTCCCGCAGCTAACCCCAGCTCCACCACTCAAACACCACAAACACACTCCACCTCAGGTGCCTCCCAAAAGACATCTGTTGTAAAATCAAAGAAGTTAACAAAGTCTAATGCTACATAGCATGCAGGACCAAGGACTTCTCACAAACCCCTGAACAATTGATAGGGCAAAGGGGTCACAAGGTGGGAATCAGGGCACTCAGCCAAAGAGAAGACTGGTGGATGAAGATACTGATGAAGAAGATAATGTTGTCTTGTCATCAAGATTTAAGAAGTTAAAGACTGATAGAGTTGAAGCAGCTGGTGGTCATCAGGACCAAAGTTCTTCATAAGTGCAAGTCACTAAGAAGAAGAGATTGTTTAAAACAGCTGATCTTCAACAAAAGAAAATCTCTAATATCTTCACAGTCACTGACATAGGAAGTCATAAGGTAAACTCTGACACTTCTCCACCTGAGAAGAGGTGTAAGACAAGGAGCACCATGTCAAAGATTGAAAGGGTTAGAGCTAAGAGAGTTTTCAGACCTCACTATTATCAACAGGGATCAGGCCCATAAGAACCTGCATCTCAATGTGATGCAGCAGCCATCATTGATCCTGTCAAACAAGAACCTTCTGCTCAAAGGGCTGAAGAAGACATTGTCTCAACTGCTGATCCTGGAAGCTTAAACTCTTATGCTGACTTCCAGACAACCAAACTCAAATCTAAGCTGAAAAAGAAGGTTGCTGGAGTCATGCTCTCAGAAATTCCTGAAGATACTCACTTTTCAGATGAGGAAGGGGAGCCACAAGAACCTACATCTCAAAGGGATGTAGCACTCCCAGATCTTCATGTCCCACAAGAACCTTCATCTGCAAAAGGTGAAGCAGACAAGGTAAAGACACCTGCAATGGTACTGGATACATCTGGCAAAGTTCATGCTGTTGTGGAGGGAGCTGAAACAATACAAGTGCATGAAGATATTGCAGTTCCCCCTATATCAGTACTTGCAGAGGATAAAAATCTTCCAGAACAACCTCAAGGTATAAACTCTGATCACTTATCAGCTCTCATATATACTGATAAAGTACTATCAGACTTTATCTTTTTATTACCATTCTCTTAAATACTGATGGAATGATCATGAACAGTCCACTCTGTGGGTACCCCTATTCATGTGACTACAGTCCACTCTTCTTAGCCACCTCTTATTTCTGTAGGACAATTTATTTTGAGTTTTTCTGTGAGTTTGTGTGAAAAGATTAAGTGAAAAACAGAATTTAAAGAGAAACAGGCTCCTGACCTGGCAAAAGGAGAGGTAGATGGGAGGATGAGTTTAGTAGCTCAAGTGAGTAAACTCTGACTATTGAAACTCATGAGACGAGAGAAGTGAGGAGTGGTAAGACCACTTTTAAAAAAATATAGAGATCTAAGATTTTTATTGTGTTAACTTGCAGGTGCTCAGAGTACTCCAGGAACATTCTCTGATTTTCAGACTGTTCAAATACAGAAAACAAACTCTGGGTCACCAAAAGCTGATACTAGTCATGCAGGTATAAACACTGACACTTTTCTGCAGTTAGATTCTTTTCGTTTACCTTCTATGGCAACACAAGAATATGTAGTAATGGGAATCTTCATTTCTACTGCAGCAAGTCCAACACATCCAGTTCTTTCAAATTCTCCAACAACTACTGAAGCTATAGTTGTAGTAGATGAAGATGCACTGTTAGCAAGAAGAAATGCTGATGTTATGGCTAAAGACTTTATCCAGATTCTTGCTATTCCTGAAGGAGCTCAGGTACTTACAACTGATGTTGCTGAAGAATAAGGGGCAACTAGAGTTGAAATGGTAAACACTGATGATGTGGAGTCAGATGTTGGCTCACACACAGTGGAAATGGATTTTGGAGATTTAAATCCTGATGTTGGAGAAGAAGTGGCAGAGGTTGGTAATCAACATCCTGATGCTGTAGAAGAAGTGGCACAGGTTTCATCTTCTGGTGAAGAGTCTCCATCAGGATCTATCAAGGTTGCTCTCCAATCTGATAAAGATCTAAATGAGATCATCTTTCCAGATGATATGCCTCAGAAGGAGAAGGAACAGCAATAAGATGCATATTATTCAAATCTTCTAGTCACTCATAGGGCTGATGAATGGAGACATCTATGGAAGGTTCCTGAGAGGCCATTCATATATTCAACTGCTCATGATCACCTTCACACAGCTGAAGCACAAATTCAAGATCCTTCTTTGTTAGCTCATCTCAAAGCCTCAACTATTTTGATCAAGTCTTTGCATACAAATCATAAGGAGGTTAGAGAAGATGTTGACAAAGCTAGGCAAGACTTTGCTGAGTTAAAGGTGAGTCAGGATTTAGCTTTGAAGAAGGCACTCAAGCCAATCACTAACAGACAGACTGCAATTGAAAAGAAGTAGGAGGAGATGTCTGGTCAGTTGACTTCTCTACAAAGCTCCATGGAACTTATCCTATCCTTCTTTATAGATGATGACAAAAGGGGGGAGATAATAGCTAAATCTAAATGCACTCCTTCCATTAAAGGACATAAAGAGGATGATGATGCTGCTGATGGTGGTAATAAGGGAGGAAATCCATCCAGGAGTAATAAGGGAGCTGGTGCTGGTAGCAGTGGAATTGTCAAAACTGCTAGCCATGCTGTGAAAACCAGAGGAGGAGGAAGTGGTGCTGGCAGAAGAAGAGGAAGGACTCTAACCAATACACAACGACTGACTACTGTTACTACTACTCAAGTCAAAACAGAAGAACAAACTCTGATAGTAGCAGACGCTGATGAAGTCCAGGCTGACAGGGTGATAGAAGCTGGTACTAAAGCTAGTCAGCTCATGCAAACTGTAGAGATTGAAGGAAAGTCAATCACACTCTACTACGGGGATCAAAAGATCATAGATGCTGATGAAGTTGTAGTTAGAAAGTTTCTCCAAGAAGATGGTATGGACTTGGAGCAGATCAGACAAATGGAAGCTAACTTTGTTCTTCTCAAGTCAAAGTCAAATACTGATGCTGCTAAAGCCATAACCAATTCTCCTAAAAAGAAGAAGACACAAAGGCCTGAGGAGAAAGGCATTGTGATTAAGGAAGCCACAAACTCTGATAGACCTGTGACAAGATCTCGGGCTATTCTACAGGCTGATAGGAGAGATAATGGGAAGCAAAAGGTTGATGAACCTCCATCCAAAGCTGTTCCAGTTTACATTGATCCATTTTTTTCAAAAGCCAGATACTAATTGGATTGGTGCAGATGAGGGTGAGAGGAGGAGAAGAAGAAGAAGAAGAAGAAGAAGAAGAAGAAGAAGAAGAAGAAGAAGAAGAAGAAGAAGAAGAAGAAGAAGAAGAAGAAGAAGAT
>PHNY01077231.1:22578-50309 GCA_003724115.2 Anethum foeniculum
AGTCAGCAAGAAGAAAAAAAGAATTATTCAAGGTGCTGATTGGGAAGATAAGCTAAAGGAAGCTTCAATCACTGACACTGCTCAAATTGAAGGCATAAATACTGATAAACAACTCTTATCAACCTCTGACACTACTCAAGTTGATCCTGATATACAAGTTCTTAACTCTGAAATAGCAAATTCTGATCCTGATGTAAACACTGATAAAGGTGAGGTAAACACTAATACTGCAAATCCTAATCTTTCACAGTTATCTGCTGCTGAGAAGAGAAAGCTGTTATGGAAGAACAAATCAATGCATCAACCAAAGAAGGATGAGCTATGGAAGAAAGTCTACAGTGACAAGGTGCTAGCAAGAAAACCTAGAACTAGAGACAGACTTGGTATTGAAGGAGAAAGGGTTTATCAAGGGGATGCTCTCAGTATAAAAGACCCTATAGATCTTACTGATGACCTAGATGAAGAAATCTAATTGAAGCACTTGCAAAAGGTGATTTCTATTTTTCTTGTTCTTGATCACTTTGATGGGAACACACCTAAGGAAAAATTGTTATATTTTCTATCTACTGGTAAAAGACTGAGAGTGTCTGAATAGAATCTGCTTATCAAATCCTGGAAGGAGTTAGAGTATATTCATTATCTACTGAAGATCATAAACTCTGCTACTGCAAGATGGTCAGAATTTATAAAGAAGCATATTCAGATTAAGCAAAGAGGTATTTCTTACAAAACAGCTTATCCAGTTGTTCCTAAGTATGAACTTCATGATGGTACAATAGCTGATATGCCAAGAGGAGGTGCTCATATCACTAAGCTATTGGGTATGGATGTTGTTACATTCAATCTAGATGGTAAAGAAATTGGAGTCATTCAGCTAGATGATCTTCACATGAGCAGAGCAACGGTTCCAAACCTCAGAGCAGCTATTTATCAGATTGATGGTTCTACTCTAGAGCTTAAAGATCTCAGAATGAAGCTGGAGATGTACTTGAACATTGCTGAAGAAAATCTTGTAAAAAATTCTTTTCTAAAGCAACTGGGTATAGCAGGATTGTAGAATAAACTCTGATTTTTTATATGTTGATTTGTAAATAAATTTTCATTCTTGCATTTAGATTTCTGTTTTGTCATCATCCAAGTTATGAACTTGTTCATATGTTCACATGTACAAGTTCGGGAAGATTGTTAGATAATTTGATGATCAGTGTTTAGCACTTAAGAAAATCAGAGTTTATCATCAGAGTTTGATAGATTGATATCGGTGTTTGATATTAGAATTTATTTATCAGTATTTATTCTATCAGACTTTGTGGAAGCAGTAAATCAGATTATGATTTATCTGATTGAAGATCTCGAAGATTGCAAGGATATGTCGGTTACTCAACATATGGAAAAGAGCAATCAATTATTGTAACACCCCCAAATCTGGGGTCAGAGGATTTGGTCGTTACGCTGCAATCTCAAAACAATAAACCTGCTTAACAATTAAACAATCTCCAATTACTGGCCAAAAGTTGAAATATAATATCAGACCCCAACTAAACCAAGATCTTTTAGGTTACGGTTCTAGAAACAAGAAACCAAAATTCGATAAATAAAAACTTCATTTTTCTTTATCTTTCATTACACTTTTCAACAACTTAAAAGTCAAAACTTAACCCACTAGTATAACTTCGAAAAGAAGCATATTAGGCCCAACTAAAATGATAATATAAACTAATATAAATACAACAACTTTATACAATAACACCTACTCTATTTTCGAGTAACCTGGATCAAACATCTTCATAAAGGCATCTTTCTCTTCTCTTCCTGAACTATGCAGTTAAACCCCGCCAGTCTAACTCTCACTGGAAGGTTAATTTAAAACAGGCAAGTATGAGCAAAAGAAATGCTCAGCAAGTATAACAAGAGCATAATATGACAATTCAAAACAGTTTCAAATAAAACTGATATCTGCTATCATGCAGAACTTTTATAACAATAAATTTCTTTGAACCAAAGAAATGGTCAAGGAATTCAATATTTAATTCCTTAACAGTCTCAAAACCAACTTTATATTTTTCATCACATTTTTCCTCATAAATCTTTTGATAGTTAAGCAACTGAGGATTTAACAATAATTTAATCTCAACAAGAATTGGAAATTATAAAACAGAATCCATTGTAATATCTGAAAGAAAGATAAACAACAATATCTGAACATTAATAAAAGCTATCATAAGCTTAACAGTAAACGACAAGTTTTAGATTGGAATCCTTAACTGATGGGTGTACTATCACAGTAGATCAGTTTGTGTGTGTTAAAGGAGGAATTTGGTGATAACAAATTTCGGAGGTTGCTGGAATAACGAACATGTGAAAATAGGGGGATATGGAGTTTTTGGATGTTTGGGGCTGGACTGGAGAGGTGTCTCGACTTATTACATGTGTCGGATCCTTTTTCAAGATGCCTGTGTACCTATATTTATAGGATCAAGCCAACACAGTTCTGTGAAAGGATGATGTGATTATTTAATCCCTTGCGGTTTTTAATGGATGTGTATTGGAATTAGTTGATTTTATCTTGTTAAATTGGGATACCTTCCTGATTTGAAAGATATCGTTAACGGATATTTTCTGTAATTGATTGGAGATTATTCCTCATTTTAGGGAGAGGAAATAATTAATTTAGGAATTAAATTAATTATGATTAGATGAATATTAGGAAATTTGGGAGATAATTGAGGCTACGAAATATGGCGTAAAAACTATCTCGCAGTTCTTCAGTGCAACTTGATGTACTGGAGAACTAAGCGTGCTTTGATCTTCCGAATTTCCTGAGTCACTAAAATAACTAGGAGTAGAAGATTAGTAAATAAGATGGAGCACGTAGGTGCCCTTAATATATATGCAGATGCAAGTAAGATAACATGTGAGAATGTAATATATATGCCCGCAATATATATGTTATCCTCGAAAGGGTTCCTAAGCGTTACCCCTGAGGGTCTTCCAAGCATTACCCCTGAGGGTCTTCCTCAGCAATCCAAGCAATAGTGATAGTGAGGTGCCCGGAAGTACGGATCAACCAAAGTATTGTAAAGGGTGACATCTTCCTCACAGAAAGATAACTTTTCCTCAAAGGATAATTGTGCCATCTTCCTCAAAAGAAGATAACTTCTCCTCACAAGAGAAGCGCCGGGAGTTTATTCAGACTACCCAGAAGTAGGGATTGTCCAATTTGTAAAAAGTGGCTCCTTTCTCATAGAAAGATAACTTCTCCTTAAAAGAGAATTGCCGACCTCTTCCTCAAAGGAAGATAACTTCTCCTCAAAAGAGAAGCGTCGAAAACATTCAGACTTCTCGGAAGTACGGGTTATCTAAACATTTTATGGCCTCTTCCTCACAGGAAGAAACTTCTTCTCAAATAAGAAGTGCCAAGTGAATTTGGAGTCTCCGGAAGTACGGATTGGCCAAACTGTAACGGGTGACTTTCTTTCTCAAAGAAAGATAACTTCTCCTCAAAAGAGAATTGTCGGCCTCTTCCTCAAAGGAAGATAACTTCTCCTCAAATGAGAAGCGCAAAAAGTATTCAAACTTTCCGGAAGTACGGGCTGCCTGAATATTTTGTTATCCTCTCCTCATAGGAGAGGCTGCAAGCGTACGAGCCATCAAAAGCATTGTTATATCAAAATTATAATCATCCTCGTTGAGGTCTTCAAAAATAATCTTTCTCATGGAAGATTTTCAACAAATAGTATTCTGCAAAATAATAATCCTCGTTGAGGTTTTCAACAAATAATATTCTCCAAAATAATATTCCTCTTTGGAGGTCACACTAATATCCCCTTATATCTTCAAAATAGTAATGTCTGTTTTTTGGAAATTTCCAAGAATACTATCTTCCATTTATCTTCAAAAAATAACTCCTCTCATAGGAGCTTTTCAATAAATAATTTCATCCTTATATCTTCAAAATAGTAATGTACCTTCATAGGAAACTTTCAAAAAATAATTCTTCTCACAAAGAGGCATCATATTAAGGGAATGCATCTCCGTAGAGGCATCTCTGAAGAGGCATTTCACTTAGAGAAATTTCTGTAATAAATAATCATGTCCTCCATGTAGGAGGTCTTTAAAATATAATAATTCTTCTCTTATAGAAGGTCTTCAAAAAATATCATCCTCCTCGTAAGAGGTCTTCAATAAATAAAATAAATTATTCATCCCGCAAATTATCAGAATGACAATATAATAATATGAATGTCATAATAAAGCTCACGATTGCAAAAAATAAAATAAGAAAACTTATCTCTGATTTTATCGCCGACTTATCTAATTTTTCTGCACGCTCTTTCCATATTACTGCATGCTTCAAATGCTGTTCAGATCTATATTTTACCCTTTTGACCCTCTAAACGATTTTTTTCTTTAGAAACACAAAACACGAAAGTTGTGGAGAACGGAAATATCTTTCCAACAAGATATGACTCATCAGAAACGGACTTATAACGAATCGGGAAATAAATAAAACATATGCTGATTAATTTTTCGAATCACAAAAATTAAAAAATTCCTCTATGTATTTATGATGCGATAATCTATGTAAAAAATAAAAAATATATATAAAACAATTCATGCATAATAAACACGTCAAAATAAGCATGCATAAAATATTTAATCTAAAATATAAATCTCGCATATATTATTTTAATATAATATGAACAACAAAATAATTTTTATAATTTTTAAAAAGTTAAATAAATTAGAAGAACTTATCTGAACTTTTAATCGAGCAGATAATTTTTTTTGTCCTGCTATAACGGGTCCCACAAGATAAATGCTTCTCCTTGCTCTTAGCACCGCCGGCTGCCATCCCTTTTTTTTTTTGCATTTTTTTTCTTTTACAAAGTGAATCCCCCGCTAAACAAAGCAAAATAGTGATAGATTTGTTGTCTTTGTACATCATGCTACATTTTCTTTCCTACCGACAGCTGTACTCCTTTTTTACTGACCCCACATTAACAAACAAGGCACCACAAAAATTCATACATACAAAAATTGTGTACGAGATTGTATAAAAAATTAATAGCATAGTTTATGCATAATAATAAATATATTCATTAAATTAAAACGTGCATAAAATATATTATTTAAAACATGCATAAGATATTTAAATTAAAAAATATCTCATGCAAATATTATAATATAAAAATATAACATGCATAACATAATTATATTTAAAAACTATAAATATTTAAAATAAAAAGAAGACTTATCTTGATTTTTGGTTCCGGTAAATTCTAAATTCACGTGGCCCCGTCTTCGGCTTCCTCTTGTTAATTCCTCCTGCCCTATTAATTGTTTCCAAATTTTCACGGCTGTTGACTTCATGCGGGCCTACCTCTTATCTTTCTCTTTTTTTTTCTTAATATATACTCCCTCCGTCCCTCCGAGTACGTTTACTGTTTGCATGCATTTTGAGGCTCTTATAAATGATAGTTCTATAACTTTTTTTTAAATTTTTTTTTCTGAATAAAAGTTTAATGTCTAAACTTTTTTTCAGAAATTTTTTTATTTTTTTTTAAATTATGGAACTATGCTTAAAATGAGTCTTAAAAAACGTGCCAAAAAGTAATGTATAGAATTCAGGGGACAGAGGAATATCTTGTTGCCTTTTCTTTTCTTCAATTTTTAAGCTTTCCCCGGTACACCAGCTGCTTTGCTAAAGTCTCATCGTTTTCTTTTTCCTTTTTTTTTTTTATCTACTGTCGTGCTTCTTTTTATCTATTCATCCAATATGGTAACCAGCAAACACCACAAAAATTATATACAAGGTTCATAAAAATTAATAACATAATTTAAACATAATGATAAATATGTTAATATAAATTTAAAACATACATAAAATATTAATTTTTATTCTCGCATGAATATTATTAATAAAAATACAATTTACACAATAAATTTATTTTTATAATAGTAAGAAAAATTAAAATAAATTAATAACCTATCTCAATTTTAGCTTTCGATCGTATTGATTTTCTGGTACCGTTCCGGCCTCCTGTCCTTGCTGTGTGATTTTGACACTCCCTTCAATTCTTTTTATGTCAATTGTTTACCTGCTGCTTGAATTTTGTTCTGTATGGACCCATCACCAAAGCTTGTCAATCTTCATATTGCATGGACCAGGCTCGCCTCCTTTGTTTTCGTTTTATTCTTCTTCTTTTTTTCTCTTTTTTTTTCTTCCATCGCCTTGCACGTTATATTGCCTCAGAGAATTCACGAATATCGAGAATATGATATAATACAGAAAATTTAGATTTTAACCCCCCACCTCCTCCACTGTTTGGCTCATCCGTTGATGTCAGCCAAGATCCAATATAACCCCCGAGCGAATTAAACGATTTGATTGTCCCCCATAATCAAAATTTTACGCCCTCCTTCTAGCGCCAATTATTAATGGAGGAATTTGGTGATAACAAATTTCGGAGGTTGCTGAAATAACGAACATGTGAAAAATAGGGGGATATTGAGTTTTTGGATGTTTGGGGCTGGACTTGAGAGATGTCTCGACTTGTTACATATGTCGGATCCTTTTACAAGATGTCTGCGTACTTATATTTATAGGATCAAGCTAACACAGTTCTGTGAAAGGATGATGTGGTTATTTAATCCTTTGCGGTTTTTAGGGATGTGTATTGGAATTAGTTGACTTTATCTTGTTAAATTATGATACCTTCCTGATTTGAAAGATATCGTTAATGGATATTTTCTGTAATTGATTGGAGATTATTCCTCGTTTCAGGGAGAGGAAATAATTAATTTAGGAATTAAATTAATTATGATTAGATATTAGGAAATTTGGGAGATAATTGATGCTACGAAAATATGGCGTAACAGTGTGATAGCACCGGATCATACCTCGTAGAGGTATGTCCAAAACACAGCTACCAAATAGAAGGCAACACATTGACCTTTGACAAATAAATGGTATTATAAATATTTCATATAATACATATCCCTTCACTGGACCGCCATCCCGGCCTCTTACGCATTCATCCAATCAAAATAATTTTTTTCCGCAAGGAATCGAATTAATCGAAATCCTTATTTAATAACTATTTATTTCACATGGTCCGGAGTAATCACAACAACTGATGGCGATATAACCAGAATAATTAGTTATTCGCAAAATCATACAACAAAATACTATTTATATAGAGTATATTTGGATAGCATAGTTATTCACTATTTATCGAAAAGGAAATTACTTTCTGGTAGAACAATTACCAGAATAACCTGATGTCAATAATCCATTGACTTTCTGGACACCATGTCCCACAAGAATATTTTATAAAACAGTACAGTGTTCGGGGATATAAAATCCATCTACTTTTAAATTTATACTAGCAAAACAGTACTTGCATAATCAGAATAACACATTTTGATATTTAAAACATTTAACTATTCTGAAAGTAGAATAGTGGGGAAAATACATGCCTTTGGTCCTTAGCAATTATGCCCACTCGCAACTAATACAATCATCTCATTTTGACGTCTCGTGACATCACCAACTTTATTCCAATAACCTTTTAATTTGACGTTCCTGCGGGCGCTAACAGCCTGATATGCAATCTAAGCCAATTTGTCTTTATCCAATCTGTCTGGTTCTGAACGTCTCGAATGACCCACATTCTATCATTAAAAGATCCACTTTAATTGTCTGAACGAGAAACATATAAGACACGCGACACATAACTCAGATCGTCAAAAGATTTGGCTCAGTGCTTTTAAAACTGAAATCGGGTCAAACACAACTTTTCGGTAAAAACCTGGCTCGGAAATGATTATAAAAGACTCGACCTTTTTCTACAAAAGAATTTGGGTCTCAAAAGTATTTTTAATGGATGCGGAATATTTTTCGGAGTCTGTATGCGTTCGTTTCGTTCAAATCGGACTAACGGTCTAATTGTTATTGAATTATTACGAATAAATCAATAAATCAATTAATAATTAAATTAATTAAACTAATTAATTATAACTAAAATAAATTAACAGTAATTACATTAAATAAATTTAAATCTCTGAAATAATTTAATTAGGTTTTCAATTTCTTAATTAACTAAATTAATTAACTAAATAAGCTAATTAATTAACTTAATTAATTAAGAATAAAAAATAATTACAATTTTATAATTATTTTTATATCAAAGACACACAAACAGTTTTTATAAACTGAAGTTGGGGCAAAAGGATTGAAGCCGGGTCAAATATTCGGGTCAGCAGGAACTAACCGGGCCGGGTTGAATGCCGGCCGGTTTCTGGAAACTGCCCAGATTCCGGCGGCGTTCCCCGGTTTCCGGCAAGCCCGAGCCGGCTCCAAAACACCTCACTTCCAACCGCTTTTACTCTAAACCAATACAACACCCTTCTACCAGTTCCAACTCCTCAGAGCATCAACCACCGGGCCTGGGAACCCAGAGTCCGGCCGTTCTGCCATTAAAACCGGCGGCCTCGGAGGTTTTTCCGGCGAAATAGCAAAATCAAACAAACCTTAACCAGAATTGACAAAAAATACATGAAAATGAAGCTGGCGACCTAAGTAACCTATACGTACAATCATACACGACCATTCAGCAAAGACAAGGCCGGAAATTGAAACCAAAACCGGTGATTTCCGGCGAACATCGCAACTCGGTCAAACCGCAATAAAAAACGACGTTTTTTATACCAAAACGAAGCTAACAATACGAACACTCAATATCTGGCATCAATCACAACGTCCAGTAACCAACTAAGCCGGAAAAATGAAATTTAGAAATAACGAAAACCGATTAACTCGACTTAATAGTTCCCAGATGCACACAATCACCAAACATACATAATTCGATTAAGGAGACCATCAGGAAGCTATTAAAATCATCAAAACAGCAAATAATTCATAGAAAAATCAAGAACCCAAATCGGGTCCAATTGACAAAATTGAAAGTGGAGAAATATGCAACTTTAAGCTGCGATTCTACTATGAAATTGTAGAGCTCGTCAAGAGCTTTGATTTGATATGTAGATCGTCCAAAACAGATCAACCAATCTCCAGAAATCATGATTTGAAGTTTGGAAATGAATTTCTCCCAAAAATCTTATCTGATAAACTGATGATATTATCTAAGATTTCTGAGTTTTCTATCAAATGAAAAAGATATTTTTGGCCAGTTTGTATCTTCTGAAAATAATACCCAATGTTAATATTAAACGAGGTTTGGATCGATTAATTAACATTATTAGGTCCGAATATTTATTTTACCGGGAAACATTTATTAAAACAATATTTTTATTTAAATATAAAATTAATATCAAAATTTCTCAAAAATTACGTACTTTTCAAAATTGTCATAATATCAAGTCGGTAAACTATTTTGATTTTATAAAAATAAAAGTATGGATTTTGCAGGGTTTGACGTCCCGGTAGGGTCCCGGTCCGATACTTTTATTAAACCGAAATATTTTCTAAATTCAAGATAAACACCGAAAATAATTATAAAATATTCAACCTCTCGTAAAACGATACGGAACACGCAGAATTCACATATGCTATTCTAAACGAGTCCAAATAAACATATAATTTCATATAATTGCTATTTAAACACGTAACAATTATCAGAAAAACATCATGATCCTTGCGGGATCACAAATAATAATTACAACATAATATTTAACGGCCAGAAATATTTTAATCTAAATAAACACATAATATTGCATTTAACCCGTAATTAAGTGATTACAAAATATTCTATTAGAATATTTTCACCACTCACCCGATACTAGGGTGGACACAGATAAATTACCGGTAGAATATAATTTTTGACTTTTAAAGGACATAATTGAATATGTCCAAAAATTCTAAAATTATCAAATTTATCACCATTATGCACCTTCCACATTCTATAATATTTTTATATTATCAATAAATAAACTTTTGAACCCAGATGAAATACCAGTTATAATTTTGACGCAAATAAAATATTTTCTCGATCATTAAAATTTTAGAACAAACTCAATTTGCAGTTCTTGATAAAACGATCGGTCTTTAATAAAGTTCTGAAAATAGTAAAAGTAAATAAATACTTTCACCATCTTGACAGGGATCGATACAGAATTAACAATTAACATATTGACCTATTTAAAATCAAGAACATCATATACAGGAATAAAATATCCACAATTTTATTTCTTCTCTAGCAAAATAATCACAGAAAATACTCAAACAATAATAATCTTAATTCTGAAAATAAGCAGTATTACAATTATTAGATACGATCTTTATCTAGTCATCTTCATGTAATCATATCAGTAGTAATTGATTGTGTAACTGTGTATTATATAAACACAGATTAGGTTAACACTAGATGTGTCGATTATTGTTTTATCATTCTGTGTAATCTAGCAGCTCTAAAAAATACTCTTACATTCTTTGAGAGGGTTCTTTATAATATTGTAATTTATTCATTAATATAAAAATTGTTTATCATTTTTACTTGTTAATTTCGATTTGATTGTTATATACTGTATTCACCCCCCCCCCCTCTACAGTATATTTGAGACCTAACATTTTCATCAAGCAAAGTATATTGCTACATCAGCTTTATAAGAAATAGCTTGTTAAATTAGCTTTGTTCATAGTAATTGTGATTAGGGAATCATGTATCATATATTGTAAAACTATGTTTGCATTCTGTTCTAGTCATTGTAATTTATAATTTATGTTAATTTTGACGTGTTGATTGCATTATCTAGCATAGTTTTCTTTTACATAAATAATATTGTTAGTTTAGCAAACAGTTCTGTAGAAAAATTCGAAATTCAACACAACTTGGAACATTAGGCACTCCAACAAGTGTTTGCAGCTTGTTGGACCGGTTAGGACAAGTGTTTATATACCATTATGTTTTGCTTATATCTAAACAACATCTTTTTAAGCGTTATACCGGTTGCTAAGAGACGACGCCTCGATACTCTACGGTTTTAAACTTAATTAAACAACGACGCAGAACTGTTAGGAAAGTTCTTAACAAAGCTATAAGTGTCTCTCTAACAACAGTTTACGGATAGTTGTCCAAGCTCAATTTTCACAAGATCTATAGAACCCTTGTTCAACTAATGTTAGCTAACTGTTTGTAAAAGTATTTTTTCAGTTTCAATTTAACAACGTCTCGTCAACCGTTGTACCAGTACCTAAGAGACGGCATCTCGATACTCAACAGTTTGTAACTCAAATAAACAACGGCTGAAAAGAGCTGTCTGAATTGATTTTTCTTGTAGTGCAGATAGAATACTTAATACTTAAAAACTTAAATCAAAGAAGCAGCTGCATGGATGTTGTCGGTTTTACAACCTTAACGCAAGAGCACATATCGCAACAAGTAGTAAATAAGTTCGTTCCCACAGAGACTATAAATAAGCAGCTAAATACCAATTACTATTTTTCTTTCAATTCAAGTTTAATAAAAATCAAGCAAGTGTTTACTAAAGTATCACTAAATAATTAAACTAACACAATATACTGAATAATAAATTCCAAGAGAATGAAAACTAGGCCTTTAACTTCATCTTATGCTCTTTAACAAGCTTCTTCTTTAACCTCTATTCTCGTGATCTAATTGCTAGTCTAAGACAATCATGTATTCACAAGGACCTTCCGAATCTCAAGTGATTCTAATTTATGCAATAACCCCCATATTCCTATGTAGAATTTAAAAGTATAAACAGCATTAAGTTTCATCTTAATTGGACTTCTTAGGGTGTTTAGGTATATTCCTATCCTAACCACAAATTATTATAAATATTAATCTTAAGATATAATGATTGGGTCTTAACTTAGGGTTTCTCTTCCAAGTCCGCCTAAATTACGAAATCAATCTCTAGGGTGATCAATCTTTAAGAAGCATTGAACAGAAACCAATATAAACAACTAATACGACCACAAAAACAGAGAGAAAAGAATACAACTTATATATTAGCAAAAGAATACAACTTATATATTAGCAAAAGAATCCATTAAAGGCCTAGAGAAAAAATTAGTTCATCATCTCAAAAGAAAACAATACACAAGAGTATGTAAATATAATGGAAAAGTAAGGAGAAAAGATGAAATTTGTATCAGGCGCAATCTCTTCTTCCCAAACTTTTTTCCTCTTGAGCGTAGCCTTTCTTTTCTTCTCTAGGTATGTTTTTTTTTCTTATAATCAGATCTGATGTATATATAGATCTACTCAATGCCTTTTCTAATGATTTGAGGAAAGTACAAATACATTTCCTAAACTAATTCTAATTTCCAAGGAAAATTCGTAGCTGACTTTTCTTCAGTAAATCTGGATCGTTCTAGTTCTAGTTTGATCTCTGGACCCCCTTAAAATAAAATAAAATCTCGTTATCTTCACGTGGGCTGTTGAATCGTCCAATTCTGACTTCTGGAACTCAAGATATGGCCCGAACTGTGTAGTACGCGGGTGCAGTCCAACAAATCCGAATTTCCTTCTAATAAATCTCCAAATTCAGCCTTTAATTGCCCAATCTTTCCAAGTTTAAGATTCCTTATTTCCTACAATAAAACATTAAAATTTATTCAATAAAAATTCAATTAATGCAAAATATAATAAATATGAGGAATAAAATCATATAAAATAAAAATAAATATATACTCTATTAATGGACAAACATGCAACCCTTCTCCCCCTCATGCCTTACAACTACCCATATCCGGCTATCCAACTCCTACCAACACCAAGTGCACGTCATCACCTCCATCGTCATCTCAATCATCTTTATTCTCATCTAGATCCTCATCAGAAACGTTGTCATCATCAGAGATTTCAACCACCTCCTCATCCAAGAGTGCCTCCTCAGCCACCTCCAACATCATCTCTTCATATTCATCTTTTTATAAGCATCATTATATAAATAGGTACTTATTACGTTTATAAATATAAAATTTTGCAAGTTTAAAAATAATGAAAAAGAAAATGTAGTTCATAAATTGTTTTCACCCGTTGCATTCTAAAAGAATATTTACATTTTTACTTGCAACAAACAAATTTACAATTGAAATTGGTTTTTTATAAAAAAAATTTTATTTAAATGTAATCAGTTAATGTTTAAATTAAATTTTTAATTTTTTTTCCTAAACTTTCGCTAGAAGATAGAATCATTGTCAATTTTCTTAGGGCTTCTTCAAACATTGTTTCTTATCCATCCACCATCCATTATCCATCTCCCTCCGTCCCACCCAATTCTTTACATTGGGGTTGAGCACAGTGATGTGTAAT
The DNA here is from genome assembly GCA_003724115.2 of Anethum foeniculum. Classification (NCBI taxonomy): domain Eukaryota; kingdom Viridiplantae; phylum Streptophyta; class Magnoliopsida; order Apiales; family Apiaceae; genus Anethum; species Anethum foeniculum. The sequence goes on from PHNY01077231.1 coordinate 35,883, forward strand.
TTAGTGGAAGAAAGTAGGTAAATTGGTGGGAACACTCAATATTTAATGTATAAAGTGAGTATAGTGGAGGGATGTAGTGGATGTGGTTGATTTTTATATTATAAAACTTTACTATTTTTGAAAACTTTTAAAATGTAAAGAATTGAGAGGGACATCCATAAAAAGAAAGTGTAAGGAAATGGATGAGACTGAGGGAGTATATATATAATAAAAGAACATGGGGATATTTAAAGGGTATTTTGAGCCAAAAAACACCCTCAAAATTTTATCTATATGACACTGTAATTATTTTTTTTATAATAAGAAGAATATGTAAAATTGTTTTGGTGAATCGAACCACTAACATCCTCAAATAAATATGTGTTTACAACCAGCTAAGCTGCACAGTCTTTTGCTTTGAACTATTAGATAAACCGGGTATCTCCTTTTATCCTATCAATTTATTGTTTTAGCTTTAGAGTAAAAATAATATAATTTATATGTTATTTATAAAACTTTATACTTGACTTCAATATATTGTGCATAAATATAATACATCTGACGTTATAAATTTTTAATATTAAATTTTAATTATACGTGATATATATTCATTTTTCTTTCAATTAAACAAATCTTTCATATATTGATTTATAATAGATAGACCCGTATATAATAAGGACCATTAGATCTTGAAATATATAGATAAGACTAATAGATTTAATTTAAAAATATATATTTGAATTTTAGTAGAATTATATTCAAATACTAAAAACTATATTATAATAGTTTTAAACAAATATAATAGGTGTTTTATTAAAAGAATTCTTACTATAAAAGTTAATTTAAATCAAATATAAAAATGTATTCTAGATTGAATTTTTTTTTTTTGTAAAAATTCAGAACTCTAATTAATATACCCAATTTTCTCTAATTTGTAACGGTCTCATCATTTTTTCATAATCTTCTTATTTGCATTAAGTGTTAATAATTGGGTAAACGAGTAAGTTTTGGATGGGACATAGTAAGTAACATATATAAATAACTTTTCATTTAATATTATAAAGTTTATTTAAAATTTAAATTTAAATTATATTGATTAATATTTTAGATCGGTTAAAAATTTGAAAAGTATACATACAAACATACATACATACATACATACATACATACATACATATATACATACATACGTAGATACATACATACATACATACATACATACATACATACATACATACATACATATATACACATACATGAATCGTTATAAACATGTGGACACTCATACACATATATATATATACATAGATATATACGTACGTATATACAAACACATGCACATATACATATAGACATGCACACATACATACATAAACTTACATATGTACATGCATACATACATATATACATACGTACATACATACATAGTTATATAGTTGCGTTGAAATAGTATAATAACAATTTGATAATACATAGTGTACTTAAAAATAAGTTGATCAACGTACTACATTTATGACTATTTATAATAAATTTATTAACTTTTAGAATAGAAACTTAGATATTATGTAACAAACAGCACAATAAAAATTAACAATGGAGTTTAGGGTATGTATGTATATGTATATATTTAAAATAAAAAAGAATTAAAGACAATGCTAAGTACGACTTTACAAAAATTAACAAATATTGTAGTAATATGTTTCAAAGTATAATCTTACATACAGGATCAATTTTATATCTTTCAAATATATAAAATAACAGGAGTTCACATATGCTTATGTTATACACGTATAATTATGTGAACACAAAATTCAATTTGAAAATTTCATTTTGAGCCCTTCAAAACAAAATTAATATTTTAGCAATTAAAAACATGTTTTAAGGGTCTTAACTATGTACTATGTGAGAAATAAAAGGTTTTGCTGTATGAATATAAAGGAGAGTATTTTTGTAAAAGAAGTATTTGTAAATATTATTACAAGTATGCCAATAGTTTTCATTAAGTATTAATAAGTATGTACTTCTGGACATTTTTTTTATTAAAAATAATTAAGTATATTTTGTAGTATAGATATTTATACAAATTTATGAAACCTAATTAAATTAAAAAAATTATAATTAATGAAAACTTTATCCAATATTATAAAATTAATATACAAATATAAGATAAAATTAAAATATTATTTTTGACCTTATTTTTAGTTTCAATTTATTTCGATATTTACACATTGTGTATGAGAAATTATTATTGTTTATATATATGACCGTGCACTGGCTTTTACACTAGTACCCTTTTATATATGAAAAAATGTATAATATATTTGGTTTTACTTGTTTTTTCCTTTGCAATTCAACAAAGGATTGTATTTAAATTCTTATTCTGCACCCGTGTATATATTTTATATGAATATATACAAATTATAAACAATAATGATACTGTTAGGTACATCATCAGTTTTATTTTAATATACTTTTTCCATGTCAACTTAATTGTTTTATTCAATTATTTTTGTCAAATAATTAAATTTTACACTAAAAAACATATATTATATAATTTAAAGAATTTAAAAATTATTTAACTGAAATATATATAACCTATTTTAAAATATATTTTTCAGTCTTACAAAATTATTAATGAATCATTTTTAAAAAATCAAAAATTATGTAACTTAAAAAACTTTTGAGCCAAAAATCCAACAATTTAGTCAAAGAATACTACGCAGGGAAATTAATATATTTTGTCTGAAGTGTGAATGACAATCGAGAGTCAAGATTGCTGGAACTCCTGCTATTTTGTCAGGTATATGAAGGTATAAAAAAACATAATTTGTAATTGATAAAGAATTAATCTTTGTAGCAAATTAGGGTTATATTTAAAGTTTAAACTTTATATTGAATTATTTATTAAAGTAATATTTCTGATTTTTTTTTTGAAATAAAAGTATCATGTTATTATGAAATACTCCCTCCGTTTCACAATAAAAAATTTGTTTCATATTAGTTGTCTACTTCAATTTTCAATGTAAGTTTATAGTTCCAAAATCAACTCTACACCACCTATCTCTAATTTATATTTCCAAGATCAACCATATTCCACATATTATACTCAATTAATGCAATTAATATAACTTTTTTCNAATATTTCTGATTTTTTGAAAGTGAACATGTATTTTGAAACATGTATTTTGAAACATATTTTTTTAACATTTGAATATTCATGTTACAAAGTCAAAGTTCCCGTACTAATATCTATTTAGATTTTTGTACAAGTGAGATTATTTGTAAATGCTATGCAGTCAACGCATCTGCGTTACGCACAATCTGTAATTTCCATGCTAATAACTCTGTACACCTAATATCTCTTACTGATCCAAACTTACAGATCATTGAGCGTTGTATATACCATTGAGCGTTGTATATAAAGAATAATCCTTGACAATTCCTGCTCATGAATAGCTAGATACAGTGAGGATATCTAAAGATTATGCATTACTTTTTAATAACAAAAATATTACTCCAATATTCCATTGTATTTATTGCAGTTTGACAAAATGCAGAAAAGAACAAAAAAATTAAGTAAACTCAAAGGTTAGGAAACTGCTCACCTACTTGTGAAGAGAAGTCCTCGTCAATTATCCAGCCTATATATAATACACACACATATCAACATTACCACTGAAGTGGCCATGGATTCAATAACAAGTTTTCAAATGAAACTTTTGCTAGTATTAACATGCATGGTATCTCTAAACATAGTCGAATCGTTAGAGCCAGTCTCTGGTCAACCTCTTCTACAATTTTCTCGTGATCTTACTTATAAACAAAAAGATTTACTAGACAACTGGAAAGACTGTCAAGATGCATGGCTCCATACAGGAGGTTGCCTGGTTGACATCTGGAAAATTTTCCATGGAATTGGAGGTGGAATCGGTGGACTACCAGGTGGTGGAGGACTACCCTTCGGTAACCCTCCTGCAGCCGATGCACCTGCAGCAGGAGGGGCAGCTGCCCCAAGCGGAGGATCATCACCAGCGGCAGATTCAGTACTAGATGGTGATGATGATGCAGGAGGAGGAGGTAGTAGTGGATTTCCTGATATAGGAGGTTGGTTCCCGGGACTAGGAGGGGGAATACCGGGAATAGGTGGTGGGATACCGGGAGTAGGAGGGGGAATACCGGGGATTGGTGGAGGATTACCGGGAATTGGAGGACCCTTTAGCCCGGTTTGTTGTGATGCATTAGCGGTGGTTCAAAAAAGTTGCCCGGGTTTAGCACTTAATCCATTCTATACTTTGTTTATTGGTAAACATTGTGCACCGCATTGAAATCCAATTCTCAATTTGTTGGATTTTGTATTGATTACATTAACTATCGCAAATTTAATAATAAGTTTGAATCATAAGATCTTCTTTTGAATGCTTAAGCATTTCTTTTATGTGAACGATATACATCGCAACTCCTGTGATCTTCAAGTTTAACCGTTCATGGACATGTATTTTAGATCCAATTTTTTATTTCTTTAATGAAATAAAGATCTAATTCTTTTGCTTTGGTGAACTTATTTTAGGGCCGACGGAGCAAAATCATACTGGGAGAACTTTAAAAATAATATTTTTTTTTAGATGTGATCTTCAACTTCGATATTTCTACATAGTTATATATGTAATTTATACGGCAGTAGATAAATAAATTATAAATTACATATTTGATAAAAGAAAATTTTTGTCTAATAAATAATATTTTCCGTCACATTATAGTTGAAATAATGTAATTTTTTTTTATCTCGATAAGTGAATAATCTCATTAAATAAATAAAATTTTTCAATCCCGAATGTATTCATTTATCGAGATTTAATTGTAACTATTAAACATGACCAAACCGCATTATCCTATTTATATATAAGATATAATAAAATTTAATTTTTTGCGATCCTCTTTTAAAATACATATTTTCTTATTAAACGAAAAGTATATAATTTTCTGCTTCTATTTCAAACTTTAAGATATTAGAAAATGGATAAACATTATTAATATAATTAATATCTGAAATATCCATAATCTGAATATCTCACTCTTTAATTTTTTTCTTATTATTTTTAAATTTTAATATTCGTAACTTTATCTGAAGTAAATTTAGAATAACATCTCGAATTTAATACATAAAATAATTTTTAATAACATGAGATTTTCTAATGCTTCTTTTATTTAAAATAAATAAATGTTAGAAAATGTGTTTAATACTTTCGCTTCCCCGAAGGAACTTTACAGATAGTCCCTAACCAGGACTGTCCATGACTTTGGATTCAGAATACCCGTTTTCAGAATTGAGAATCAAAATACTCATATAACACGTTAGTACAAGTGACATATTCAAGTTTCATGCGTTATTTGGTGAAATGTATTGCAAGTGATACGGCACTGAGTGATGGATTTGTAGAATGGACCTAGATCAAACATCAAGGCCAATCATTAAACAAACAACAGTCACTTGCTCAACAGATAAAAGGGCATTTAGAGAGAAGACGAGAATCTGCTTCGGCCCATTGAGCTCATGTCATGAAGGGGCTTGGGTCAAAATTAATGACCGGTCGTTTAGTCAAAACTTGATAATCTCTACTAAGTTATGATGACAACTTTAATTGACCGAAGATAAAGGACAGTCAAAGGATATTGAATTCCCCGAATATCTCTTGATTTACCACCAATTGAGGAGAATCTAGCTATAAAAGGTCACATGTTTGCACATTACAACACACACAATTATTCACATCTTTTCTCTAACGTTCTTACATTCCTTAAACCTTATTGTGACCAAATTATTGATTCTCACACCGGAGATGAATCGGGGGGAAAATCCCTCGCATTCTCTTCCTTGCAGGTCCGATCAATGACACTTCTAGGGATCCGCCATGCAGAAATTTGGTTCCAACATTTGGCGCCATATGTGGGAATCGCAAGTAAACTTTTGAGAAATCAATACTATGACTAATACACCAGATTATACTGATGGACCACCCCCAGGCTTTACCGATCCTCCAACCGGCCAAAGTTCAAAACAGCCGGCGATAACCTCAAGAAACATCAACTCTGATCTTGAGGTCGAGGGAGACTTGGTACCAACCCCTGAAGAACAAGCCCTCCTACGACAGATGAGGGCTGAAAAGATTGCAAAAGATAAAGGAAAATCCTTGGCTCAAGAACAAGCGGAGAAAGAAGCCCAGGCGAGGGCGAAGAAGAAAGAAGCTGAGGCAGTGAAACTCAAGGCGATCAAACTCCGAAGAGAAGAGTTGGAGATTGAAGAAAAAACGTTAAGAGCGTCCCTTGAAGACACTAAAGCCCACCGGGAGAAAAAACGACCTTATGACGAGGAAGAAGAGTCTACAGACTCTGTTCGTTCTGTTCCTCAGTAGGATTGATCTTCGCGGGCCGTTAAGGCTGTGGCTTTCTTCCTTTGACGTACCATAACTGCCTCAAGGGTTGACACTGCCAAACAAAATGCAGAGTTAGAAGAAATTTCAAAATACAAGTTAGAAAGAAATAAAGTTGAAACATGATAAAGAATAGTTCTTTTTACCACTACCCCATAGCGAGAAGATCCAGTCACTTCCTCGACTGATTGAAAGAGGGAATTGGTCAATATTTATATTGTTCAAAGAGACATAATCAATTTCTTCTTGGGCGCTAAGTTCGGGCATAAGCAGTTTTGTTTGTTAACCTATTCTCCAATTAGAAAATTCCTCTACCTTTGGACCAATAAGGAAAAACCAATGTTCATGGCTACCCTTGTTATTAGAGTTTGTTGTGGCCCAATCTGCCCTACCGACCCTGCGGGCAATGGTGTAAAAATCGTTACTTTTAACATTCCTCTTAAAGTCATAGTGATACCAGAATAGGGATGTTCATGGTTTCACTCTTGCTTCCAGGCATCGGGCTTCAAAGCAGTTTATATGAATGAATTCGTTCGGATCCATCTGGCCTAGTGCTATTCCTATTTCCCAAAATAATTTTTTAAGAATTAGCAGCATAGGCACTCTGAAGCCACACGTGAAGGCGGCCTCAGAAATACCAGTAGCTATACCACCAAGAGATTCGGGAACTTCGGGTCTATCGTAAATCCTATCGGTTCGGGAGGCGGAATATATGCCCCACATGTTGGTAGGAATTTTATACTTAACAGGAAACTCTCCAACCTTAGCTTCGGTTAATTTAGATCTAAGGTTGATTGAAGGATATAGGGTTGCATTTTCAAGGACATTCGGGGCCGAATGTGAGGAGCTCGCTTAGTCTACAGACCGATCCATATCCCTGCATCCGAAAATGTAGAGATAGTTAGGCATGTACTCGGTATGACTAGGAATCTAAATTTCCAAAAAAATAAACAAAAAATCGAGTACAAAAGGCTTTGATCGGTTGGGACAGACAAGGAGAAATACAAGAATTTAAGGGATTTTTAGGGTCGGTTCCCGAAGACTGATCTACAGATTAAAGATTCCCGAAGAACGTTTAAGCTCCAGAACACTTCGCATACCATTTTTAAACCCTTGAAATGCCCAGAAACTCGTACAAAGTGGTTCAAAAACAAAAAGTCCATAAGAACCTTATCATAAACTATTACCTAAACATCCCTGCCCAGAAGCATATGACGTGCAAAACAAGACAGATAACATAGAAGAAATTGGGAATGAAGATACTTACTATTCTCAAGAAGAAAGCTTGAAGCTGGAAAAGGTTGTCGCGAAGTTCCTACCGAGACGTTGCCCGTGATTTTTCTTGAAAATGGTTTTGCTAAAATGCTTCTGGAAGTAAGAATGTTGGAGAATTTTCAAGAATAAAAGTGACGTGATCAGAGTGGCACTATGTTTATTTATAAGAAATAAATGGAGGGATTGTTGGTTTTTGAACCACTCACGCCGTCAGTTTTAAATCAGCGGCTGTGATAAAAAATGATTCATGTTTAATAGTCCAGATTAAAGCGTATCACACGAGAATGGGAATAGTTGTCATCATTGAAGGTGGTTCTGGAAACGAGGCATCGTACCCTATTAATAAAACTACAGATTGAATTCCTAGGCTAAAGCCAAAGATGGATGGAAAATTAAGGTCTTCGGACGTCCCATTTGTAGCTCTTCACCAAAGTAGGATGTCTATTGGTGACTGGCGACTCCATTATCGCCTTAGTTTAGAAACCGAAGGAACATCCATATGTACACATTCATGAAAAATTGGGTCAACCGAAGACCGGGGACATGTTGGACGAGAACCTCCTTCGGCCCATTGGGCTCATGCCATGAATGGGCTTGGGTCGAAATTAATGACTGGTCCTTTAGTCAAAACTTGATAATCTCTACTAGTCATGATGACAACTTTAATTGACCGAAGATAAAGGACAGTCAGAGGATATTGAATCCCCCGAATATCTCTTGATTTACCACTAATTGAGGATAATCTAGCTATAAAAGGCCACAGGTTTGCACATTACAACACACACAATTATTCACATCTTTTCTCTTACGTTCTTGCGTTCCTTAAACCTTATTATGACCAAATTACTGATTCTCACACCGGAGGTGAATCGGGGGGAAAATCCTTCGCATTCTCTTCCTTGCAGGTCCGACCGAGGACACTTCTAGGGATCTGCACTACAAAAATTTGGTTCTAACAATCACTTTAGTGGATGTCAAAACTATTGTATTAGACCTAGATTAAATCAAAATCCCAGTCAATAAAAAAAACAACAGTTAGAAGAATACAACTACGCCTGATATGTTAGAATATTAAGATAAGATCCTGAAAATGGCCTTTCTTTAACACCTTGTGATCTTAGAGTGATTGGTTTCTTAACATGGTATCAGAGCTCAGGTTGACGGAAGGACTCAAGTTCGACTCCCTCTGCCCCCGATATTCTCACAATTTATTGTGGCACGAAAGGCAAATTAATGCCCCAAATATGGGCGCCCTTAATCCACTCTTCGACCTATAAATGGGCTTTTGAGTGAGATGAAGTGTTAGAATATCAGTATAAGATCCTGGAAAGGGCCTTCCTCTAACACCTTGAGGTTTTAGATTGACTGGTTCCTTGAGAGACTTTATTTAATACATTAGTTGATGTGTCGTGATGAAATCGAGGGTCAAAATACCTAAAATAACATGTAAATACATGTGCCATATTCAATTGAAGTTACATGCGACATTTCGCGGAACGTATCTTACATGATACGGCACTCTGTGAGAATTGGTACCCTGTTGTCATAAGTAATAGGCTTGTCAAAACTACTTGATTTGACCTAGATAAAATAGAATACTCAATTATTAAAGAAACAACAGTTATATAACTTGAGGACTACCACTACACCCTATAACACTTTATTTAATACGTTACTTGATGTGTCGTTATTAAACGATACGGTAGATGAAATGCCGCATCCAAAAGGTTAATTGTGTCAGGTTCCTACTTGTGAGCATTTTGGATAATGTCAATTAAGAATTGATTATATTGGGCCATCACCCTATAAAATATTCATGATAATAGTTTTAGTACTTTATTTTTCTAAGTATCAATGTTACATGTTCCATGAATCTAGAAACTTTTGCTTGCATTGTATTATTTGGTCTACGTACCGGAACTGATAACATTCGAGATTATGCAGGATTATATACGAAAGATCCTTTTTTAGCTCTCTCTTTAGCCCTATGTCTCTTATCTTTAGAAGGTCTTCCTCCATTAGCAGGTTTTTTCGGAAAACTCTATTTATTCTGGTGTGGATGGCAGGCAGGCCTATATTTCTTGGTTTTAATAGGACTCTTTACAAGCGTTGTTTCTATCTACTATTATCTAAAAATAATCAAGTTATTAATGACTGGACGAACCCAAGAAATAGTAAATCAGTAATTTTAATTTTAATTAGTTAATTTCTTTATTATATACAACTAACTCATAAGGTAAAATATCTATATGATGGCAAATATAAGTCTATCAAATATTATTTGCATAATTATGCTTAATAAATTATATTGCTAAAATATATTATGTATATTATAACTGTTATTGCATATTTAAATTTAAATATTAACCCAACATTTCTTGATGTAACGGCATCTCTCTCGCTTCCTTTATGGAATGTCGAGGGCTTGAACCTTACGGGATGTCGAGGGTTCGAATCCTTTCAAACACAAGGTGAGTGGGTGAGTGTTTAACTAAAAAAAATTATTATATTATTTTCAAATTTGAGTGAGTGTTTAACTAATAAAAAAATAAACTAAATATTATTATATTATTTTCAAATTGAGAATAAGGAATCTCAAGATATTTTCTTTGAGATCATAAAAAAAGTATATATGTAAATAAATCGAGACATTAATTATCAAATACTTGAATACCATCTCCGTGTTTTGTTTTTAAATTTGAAAAGTGAATGATTGAATAGTTAAGGGCTGTTTGGCTCCTTACTTTTAAGGAGCTTATTTTTTATAAGTTCGTAATAGCTTATTTAAGAGTGTTTGTCAACCCAGTTTACAAGGACAACTTATAACTTATAAATTGATAAGTTGAAAGTTAGTAATAACGTACTTTTTTTCTAACTTTTTTTGACTTTTCTGCTTTTTCATTAATTTAAATTTTAATATATATGTTTCTAAATATTTTTCAAATATAAAATTCATGAATTAAGATAATTGTATTTAATAATTATTTATTTTTAATATAGTAAAAGTTTTACTGACTTATAAGTAAATTTATCTAAGCACTTATATAACTTAAAGTTATCATCTATTTATCACTTATATAGCAATATTTCATTTTAAGTTATAAGATACTTTTTTTAAAAGTATCACAAACGGGTACTCAATATAATACACACAAATCACTCGCTACCTTGGGTAAATTTTAAGGTCTATGTCAGGATCCTTATTCTTTTTTTAAAAATTTATTCTTGTTGAGAATATACGGTTCAGATTTATCAAATATTTATTTTACTATTCATATTAATAGTTGTTTAAAAATTCAAATAATGCAGAAAATATAGTTCGCATTTAACAAGTAATAAATAACTGTATGAATAATTTATTTTAGCCCCGGCATGGCTTCAAGTTCACGTATCAACATGTCAGTACTTTTCGTTCTTGCTGAATCTATGGGAACTTCTTCAAACTCAATCCAACCACAAATCTTTGATGATTCCGAAAAAATTCTAAAAGACTTGTATACTTATAACTTATGAACAATGTTTTGCGTTTATTAGTAAAGTGTTATGATGAAATAGGTCTTTTTCTTGGAGCCCTAGCAAAAGGAGAGCAATTTGGCACAATGATAAATAATGATTCATTTACAATATAATAATGATCATATAGAAAATATTTAGCTAGTCAGTATCAAGAGAAATTTATCTAAATTTAAACTCTCCGTAATTCTACTATAATATAATATTATGTTAACCTACAATCTTCAATATTGCACAATCTTGTTCTATTTTTGGATATTCATAAGAAGCGTTGGCTACTGTTATTCCCGCCCCTCAGATCTCTTTTTAACTCCACAACTTCAAAGTTATTTTAATACAGGTTCCACGTCTGGTGTCCAAAGATGATCCATCACCAGCGCGGACACCTCTAGCGAACGGTGACTAATGTCATTGTTTGTTGGGTTTCAACCCAATATGGTAGTATGGGCCTTGGTGATACAAGACATAATTGGATTGGGTAATAATTTTGTGGGCAGACAATTATTATATATGGTATGTCTTATTCACAAAGTTATGTAATTAGGTACCAAGAATAGAAGACTTGTGTAAAAAGTATGGGAATACTTGTACAACAAGTATGGGAAGACTTATACAACAAGTATGGCATATCTTAGTGGCTATATATACATAGTCATATTGTGTTCCATAGGAATAATGAGAATACTTAAGATGTAAACTTATAGGTATTGGTTTGAAGATGCTTAAGCATTATTTGACTTAAGTATCAGTTAGAACGTCACTGTTGTGTTATTGTTTGATTGTATGCTTGAGCATTGTTTGACTTAAGAATTGGGTTGGAACACTATTAAGGTGTTATGTATTGATTGTATTATTGATAATTGTTTTGATTAACAATACAAGTTGGGACGTGGCTTTTCCGCATCATATATTTTGTGAGTGTATTCTGCATTGGTTGTTGTGAATCTCGTATATTTGTGTGTGTTCCCCCTAACAAGCGGTATCAGATCCTGTTAGGAATATAGACTATAAACGCGCAACAATGAGGCAATTATATAAAAAGAATTGCATGAACAGGCCAGAAACCAAACAACAAGACAATCACGAAGGCAGAAACAATATATATGATTAGAGACTATAAAGAACTTGAAAAATAAGAAATCACTTAGCTTTACAGAAGCTTTCACAAAGTCTGATAAACAGAGAACAGCTGAGTCGCCTAGCCCTCGAGAGATCTAGACTGTTGTTGAAGTGATTACTGCCCCACTTACGCTATGTTGGATTGCAGCAATATCGCTTCCAGGATAAAACAGCACACAACACTTCGATCACACACTCGTAGTACTGAACAGCGACCTGCACCTCAGTTCGCCCAAAAACCTATGTAATTTATCTGTATATTTGTATGTGGAGAGAACGGAAAGAGAGAGAGAGAGAGAGAGAGAGAGAGAGAGAGAGAGATTGAGATATCAGCTAGGGTTTCAGATGTGTATCTCCCTTTTGAAACATTTCTATCTGTATATAATACAAAATCAAACGTAACGGCAGCCAAGACATTAATTAAAATAAATATTATGACTTAAAACACATTGAATAAAATATCAATCAGCATCAGGATTTTAGTTTCAGTTACAGGCCCGTCAGGATTTAATCCTGGTCCATCAGGATTTGTTAAACTCTGACCATCAGGATTTGTCAAATAATGACGCAGTCATCAGGATTTATCCCGTCAGAGTTTGGTAAATACTGATCCAGTTTAGCCCATCAGTATTTATCAAATACTGATACAGCTCAGCTCATCAGAGTTTGTAAACTCTGATTCGCATTGAAAGCACCCGTAACATCGCGTACGCGAGATGCCGAGACATTCGCCCAAATCGCCCTTCGACCAGACCCGAGTCGAGTCGTGGCACGGCGGCGATGCGCGTGTGTGTGTGCACGCGAGGCCCACACTAGCACCATGCACACCCACATGCCTTAGTAGTTGTAAACTACTCTTGCACATGTTACTATATAAGCCACTCGACCTCTCTTTACCATTTCAATGTGGGACAAAACCCACATACCCATTTCAAGCTACTAACTTCATCTCAATATCTTTATGGATTACACTAAGAAAATGACTTAGATCCAAACATGAAAGTTTAAGTCCTCATAGCAAGGAACAACCTCCAACAATTAGTTTCTAGAAATTACATCAAGAACATATTTAAAAATATGCCTTAAACTTTCCATTTTGTAACAATCCCCTATAAATCCATACTGAAATGCATATCAGATTTATCATGACTTGTTTTTTGAGAGTCGGTACCTTCCCGCGGTTGAACCCTCCTAAGTCCCCTACTTCGATGGCTACCGGATATAGATGGAATGTTTCACCTTGAATCTCTATTCGTTTGTTGTAACCGCACTCCATAGAATATGTTGCAGATCTACGGCTTTGAGACATTATGGTCGTGTCTCTATCATGTTCGTCGAATGCTTCAAGGAATAACTTTTTCCTCTAATTGTGACCTCACAATTACATTCTCTTAGCTAAGCATCTCCAAAGATGTACTACTTGTTGGGTTTTGAGGCATAAAACACAGCAAAACCAGTAATAAAAACAGAAAAAACTCGAAACCCTAACGCAGGATCCATGCGAAATCGAGATTTAATTCATAGATCAGATGCGTTTACCTTTTGAAGCTTTACGAATTGGTTGACAGATGGAGGTCCTAACTTTATCAATCACCACGTATCCCGCCTTGTGCGATCTACGCCTTAGAGGTATCCATACGAACGCTTGATCGATGGAGGAGGTGTACTAGCACTCGAACCAGATCTGCCCCTTCTCTCTCTATCTCTCTTGTGGCTGCTAGGGTTTGTGATTTTTATCAAATAAAAAGTAACCCTAATTCTCAGCCATAATGAGGTATTTATAGGAGAGGCAAAACCTGATTTCTAACCCTAATCTTAATTAGAGTTATTATTAAATTCGAAATTCTATTTATTGTATAATTAAGCCTNCACTTAATTATCCCAACTGGATTTCTATTTAATAATTATAAATTTGAATTTGTATTTATTCTATTAATCAAGTCCCACTCAATTAATAATAAATAATTCAAAATTATTTATTTAATTTAAATTCGTATTTAAATTAAATATTCCTCCAAGCATTCTTTGTGCGACCCTATAGGTTATTATTACGTTGGCAATAATTTTAATATCTCATATTAAAATTATAAACAAAGAGCGGCATCTAGTAATA
>PHNY01077231.1:55090-69269 GCA_003724115.2 Anethum foeniculum
AACAGTTAACCAGAGCTTCATCTTTTTCTACTAATGAGAAAAAGAAGTCCCACCGCTGAATTTATCAGGCATACCCGATAAATCAATAGGCTGTGGGAAACTGTACGTGCACTACACCATATATGGCATTTACCAACAATTGGGACATGTGTTGCTACGTGAAATGTTTCCTTATGTGACTAAATTTAGATTAAATTTCATATAAGGCAACATTGTAATTTCATGTTACAGTTGATGTTAATAATGTTGCCGTAAATGTAATTTAACCTTCAATGCCAACACTTACGTGGGTGTTGTAGTAGATAACAAATTAGTGTTAAAAAGGGGGGAAGGATAATTTTGGACAAAAACTAAGCGGCAATTTTTTAGGAAAAAGCCCGCTCTAATACATACGCAGCCCAAAAATAATATTACGCTATCAGCTATACAGCTACAAAAATTAAGTAACTTACTCCCAAAAATTAAACAGGTACTCTCTCTATATCTCGTTATCTCTCTCCTCACTACTTTGCCTCATTCTCTCTTCGCTACTAACATAATCATTATTTGATTTTTTTGTAGCTACGAACAGTTGAATCCTCGTTCTCAAACAGGTACAAACCCTCTATTTGGTTTGTTATCTCTTTCATTATCTTAATTGATTTAAACAATAATTTAAATCCCTATCTAATTGATCCTCTTTAATAGTTTGAAGCGGGTGCTCAGAGAGGTAAGTAAACCTTTTTTCCCCCGGTAACTCTATAACTTTTGGTTTATGTGGCTTTTAATCTATGATTTGAAGCGGGTTCGATTTGCAGGTCTTAATTTAGTTTAAACTATGATTTGTAAAATCGTAAAATTTGAGAATTTTTAATTTTTTTTCAAAACCCTTATTTTTAGTAGCTATTTTTTATATTAATTTTGGGGATTTTTAAATTTTGTGTATGTTTGATGTTAATTTGGGGATTTTAAAGTTTTATGTTTGCTTTTGTGCTTCACTTGTATATATGTTTTTGTTTTTATGATTCACTCTATGTTTCTCACAACTATAATAACGTGATACATGAATTCTTGCCATAAACAAATAAAATAGCTTAGATCTTAATATGGTTCTCTAGCGTTTTTGGTTATCATATCGAGTGCTTTTTTATGATAAAATACTTTGCTGAAGTGAATTAGGGTCTCATCCATAAATTCCAATTAATTCTTCAAATATACACCATCAAAAAATTTTAAAAAAACAAACTTCAATATTCTTTTATACATTATACATTGTGCTTGGAATTGTAGGTTTAAATAAAAAAAGATCAACTTCAACTTCTTTAACTAAGATTTAAATGGAAGATTTCTAGGATATTGTCTAAGCAGATATATATTTGCTTATATTCTTTAGAAAAATAAAGAACTGCTAGTCTGTAAAATCTTCACCGGTGTTAAGGTAAAACTGTACAAGGTTGTCCAAGTTCTGCAAGGATAAGTGGTACCCTCTTTGCCCACACCATCAACCACGTTAAACTCTAGCTTTTCCTTCCTAAGGATCTCCCTGTTTTTGTTTCTAAGGTTTGGAATTACTGATTAAATTCTCTATTTAAGATAAGTAATGAGTAAATATTAGATTATATTTAATGCAAAAACATATCTTTTACAAAAGTATCTATAATTTCCACAAGTTAAATATTTATACTCTGTAGGAATGCATGTATACATGGAATGTCATTGTCTATAGGTTCTGATTAAATTTCGGTTTAGTTAGTACGATATCATACTTGAGGTTGATGTTCATTTTAATTTATTTTCAGTTTAGTTAGTATGATATTATATTTGAGGATGTCGGTATGAATTTGTTCCGATAAAAATTAAGTTATTGTTTCTTTTAATAGTATTTGTGTTTTGCTCTGTATTCGTTGATTGTGCTTGTTTTTTTTGAAGTGTCAATTTGATATGTGACTTCTTAAATAAATTTGGTTGATATTGTTAATTTACATTTTTAGCCCTGAAGATTGAAAGTGCAACTTAAAGTTTTGTTAAGATACAGAATATTAGCCCAAGTCTGCAACAAATTGGTATGTGTACTTGTTTTCGTAATTTCTTAAGGAAGAAATTTACAACTTAAGTAATCTAGCAAAAAAATTACTAAAAATAGTGAGTTATCTTAAACCAAAACATATCTGCATTCTTATGATGGTAATAATAAGAACAGATTTATTATATTTGTTGTGGTAGTTTTGCCCTTTCTTAGTGTACTATCTCTTACTCAAATTCTAGGTAAATATAAATCTTTGTTTTTTAAGTCATGTATATCTTATCCTACATATATTTATGCAAGGTGATTGTGAGACCACATGCACTTGTTAATGTAGAGGACCCTATTGCTGAGGACCCCTGCACCAGTATCAGATGGTGAGGTTTATGTTAAAACAACCAAAAGAAATCTGGATCATGAGTATAAGGTGCCCATCAGAAAGGTTGAAGAAAAATTTGTAAGTATTGCATCAGTGGTTGTTTGTTAATTTAAGTGGTTCGATCATGTTACATATTTTATTTATTAATTTCACATTTTCTAATTAGAGTCGAATATTAAAAAAATTCTTGAAGACGGTGGTACTGTTGAGGATGCTAACAAATTAGGGAAGGAACACAATTCCCCATATTTAGTTGGGAGGCTTACTCAGAAGAGAGAATCAAAGTGGAAATCTACACAATCCCTTCCCCTGTATCAAATTCTTCGGACCAATACTTGGTCGATCTAACAACAAAAATCCATGAACAAGATGGAGGAAAAAGTTAACAAAAAAGGTTTGCGAGAATTTTAAGTGACGATGACTAAAATATCAGAAAAGAATTCAGAATCGATAGTGATGAGCTAACTATTGAGCCATCAGCAGACAGTTCAGCTGACAATGTTTCCACTTGATGTGGAGTACTTAGTATTTATCTAATCTTTTGAATTGCAAGATGGTACTTAATTATGATGATGGTTAGGAGTATGGTACTTTAATATGTTTAACAGATTCGACAATTTTGTACATGTTTAACTATGGCTTTCTAGTACTAATTTGGTATATAGGCCAAGTAAAAAAGTTGTATTGTTCTGTTTGGCATAATTTTTCTTTGATCCAGAGAGGTTTTAAGTTTTAATGTTCTTTTAAATGTTTAATACATAATTGTTGCAATATCAAAAAAAATGTTGCCAAAATTTTGAAAGTGTTTAATAAACAAATATTGCAATATAGTTCAAAAGGTGTTGCCCAAAAAATAAAGTGTTAGATAAACCAATGTCGCAGTAAAAAAAAAGATGTTGCAATAATGTCTATTACAACATTCATTTTGGTGTTGCTGTAGACCAGAAAGTATTGCCATAGATGACTAAGACAACATATATAACAACGTTGCCGTATATTAACAAAAGTGTTGGCTTACCTACCTATGGCTACAGGACTATATCCAACACCACCGAATTTGAAAAAGGTGTAGCCTTAAACCAATTTTAGGCTTATAGCAACATTATTCCTGATATTTTACACTTTTTTCAGGTGTTGGTGAAGACCGTATATGGTGTAGTGGTGGTCCAATCAATGGTGGTCAGAGTAACACCAGAACCAGAAGGAACATGAACAACCTTAGGAGGAACAGTAATAGGAGTACGAGTTTAATCACCCATCTTGCTAATTAAACAGTATATAACAAATAATCACTTCAAGATTGTTGGGAATATAGAGTATAAACGCGCAACAATGAGGCAGTTATATAACAAGAATTACAAGAACATGCCAGAAACTAAACAACAAGACAATCACGAAGGCAGAAACAATATATATAATCAGAGACTGTAAAGAACATGAGAAATAAAAATCACTTAGCTTTATAGAAGCTTTCACAAAGTTTGATAAACAGAGAACAACTGAGTCGCCTAGCCCTCGAGAGATCTAGACTGTTCTTGAAGTGATTATTACCCCACTTACGCTATGTTGGGTTGCAGCAATATCGCTTCCAGGATAAAACAACACACAACACTTCGATCACAAACTCGTAGTACTGAACAGCGACCTGCACCTCAGTTCGCCCAAAAACCTAGTTATTTATCTGTATATTTGTATATGGAGAGAACGGAGAGAGAGAAATTGAGATAGCAGCTAGGGTTTCAAATGTGTATTTTTCTTTTGAAACGTTTCTATCTGTATATAATACAAAATCAAACGGTACATCAGACAAGGCATTAATTAAAATAAATATTCTAACTTAAAAAACATTAAATGAAATATCAATCAGCATCAAAATTTTAGTTTCAGTTACAGGCCCGTCAGCATTTAATCCTGGTCCATCAGGATTTGTTAAACTCTGACCATCAGGATTTGTCAAATAATGATGCAGTCATCAGGATTTATCCCGTCAGAGTTTGTTAAATACTGATCCAGTTCAGCCCATCAGTATTTATCGAATACTGATATAGCTCAGCTCATCAGAGTTTGTAAACTCTGATTCGCACTGACAGCACCTGTAACATCGCGTACGCGAGACGTCGAGACATTCGCCTAAATCTCCCTTCGACTCGAACTGAATCGAGTCGAGTCATGGCGCGGCGAGGTGAGGCGGCGACGCACTAGCACCATGCACACCCACATGCCTTAGTAGTTGTAAACTACTCTTGCACATGTTACTATATAAGCCAATCGACCTCTCTTTACCATTTCAATGTGGGACAAAACCCACATACCTATTTCAAGCTACTAACTTCATCTCAATTTCTTTATGGATTACACTAATAAAATAACTTAGATCCAAACATGAAAGTTTAAGTCCTCATAGCAAGGAACAACCTCCAACAATTAGTTTCCGGAATTACATCAAGAACATATCTAAAAATATGCCTTAAACTTTTCATTTTCTAAGAGATCCAAGGTTCAAGGTTCGTAATGGATAAGGTCGGAGAAAAGTTTGAGGTTTAATTTGTATGGTGGAGTACGATGATGGATTTGATGACACGAAGCCTACTAATGTGGGTATAGGCAAAGTTATGTGCAATTTAGCGGTTGGCCCTTGCATCGTGGATCAATTTGTTCGGACTCGAAATAGAAGAAGATGGAAGAGATCATCGTAATTGTTTCAATGGCTTGATCAACTAGGTAAAAAATTTGGATGATGCCAATGATGTTCTTGTAAAAATCGAAGGATTGAGAAAGTATGGATTAGGTGGCTCAACAGATGGAAGGGAACTCGTGGTGGTTGACGCACATGATTTTGTAGATGGATATGCCTTTATGATGAAGAACGATAGTTTGGAGGTCACTATACAGGTTTTAGTGATTCTCAAAAGTTGGAAGAACGAGATAAATGGATTATTGTTTAAGGAGAGGCATCGACGAACGGGCGTTGATATTTTGATGGTTACCGTTCAATCTGATATGGAGTATTGGGTTGAAGGGGAAGATTGTTTGGTTTCAACCCAATATGGTAGTATGGGCCTTGGTGATACAAGAATTAATTGAGTTGGGTAATAATTGTGTGGGTAGACAATTATTATATATGATATGTCTTATTCACAAAGTAATGTAATTGGGTACAAAGAATAGAAGACTAATATAACAAGTATGGGAAGATTTATTCAAGTATGGCATGTCTTGGTGGCTATATATACATAATCATATTGTGTTCGATAGTGATAAGGAGAATACTTAAGATGTAGACTTAGGTAATGGTTTGGAGATGTTTAAGCATTGTTTGGATTAAGTATCAGTTGCAACACCATTAAAGTGTTATTGTTTGATTGTATGCTTGAGTATTATTTGGCTTAAAAATTGGGTTGGAACACCATTAAAATATTATGTATTGACTGTATTATTGATAATTGTTTTGATTAATATACAAGCTGGGACGTGAGTTTGTCGCGTCACATATTTTGTTTGTTTACTTAATATTAGTTGTTGTGAATTTTGTATATTTGTGTATGTTCTTCCTAGAGATGCACAAAAGGCCCGGCGGGCTGGGTTTTGACCGGGCCCTGGAAAGCCCGGGCTTTTTGGTCAAGGTCCGTGCCGGGCTTTGACTTTGACTGGGCCGGGCTGGGCCGGGCTTTCGGAAAATATTTAGGCCTTTTTAGGCCCACGAGACGGGCCACGTCGGGCTTTTTTCGGGCCCAAACCAGACCAGGCCGGGCTTTTTTCCAGGCCCAAACCAAGCCGGGCCGGCCTTTTTCGAACCAAAACTAGACCGACAACTTTTTTCGAATTCGATAAGTTTTATAAATTATCATTAGTATAACTTAAATATAAAAATACATATATAGTATATGTTTAATGATCCACCATGTATATTGTTAATTGTTCATCGGTTATTGATTTAATGGTAAATTAAATGATTATTTGTGTACTTAATATACATTTACTTCATTTTAAATATATAAATTAATATTTTCAGCCCTGAACATGTAATTATATATGTGTTTCAAGTATTTTTTTATTTATATTAAGTATAAATATACATACATATATATGTAAATATATAATAAAAATCAAATTTTACCGGATTTAAATCGGGCTTTTACCTGGGCCGGGCCAAGGCCCGTGCTTTTCAAAAGACCGGGCCGGACTTTTGCTGAAAATATAGGACTCGTTATTTAACCGGGTTTTGACCAGATCGGGTCGGGCCGGATTTTCGAGTCCTAATATATTTTTGTGAAAATATAGGATTGTTAGTTCTTCCTAACAATCGTCCGTCATCGTCCTATTTCTGTACTCGAATGGTGCTGCACCTAGCATGGCTGGTGCTTATTTTTGTTTTCCAAGTACGCAAGAAATTAATTTTATTATAAGTTTTTTAATGGTGTGCGCATGGCCACACAGTACCACATAATACTACTCAGCCAGATGATGTCCGC
The DNA here is from genome assembly GCA_003724115.2 of Anethum foeniculum. Lineage (NCBI taxonomy): Eukaryota > Viridiplantae > Streptophyta > Magnoliopsida > Apiales > Apiaceae > Anethum > Anethum foeniculum. Next base: position 61,944 of record PHNY01077231.1, read on the forward strand.
TGGTTGGTAGTTATTATCATCCTGGGAGAAAGTAGAAAGTAGAAATGGATGTCATCATATACTTTTTGTCTTTTGGGTCCAAATAAATTTTCACTTCCCTTTTTCTCTTAGAATCTTTTTGAATCTTAAATTTATGTACATTTTGTTTTGACACCATGTGTGCATGACTCTGACACTTATTTAGCTTTCTTTATAAATGAACTTCGCAAGATATTGTTTTCAACATTTAATTAAAAGAAACGCTAGATTAGATTATGAAGTTTATTAGGTACAGTTTCAATCAGCACAATCAATTAATTTATGGGTTACAATTCATCAATTGAATTAATTGTGTGGGCGTGTATATATATGAACATTTCGGGAGCCAAGTTTGGTTATCACCAACACGAGCAAGGAGTATTGTTTTCATTCTAGCCTTTGAGTTAAACACAAAAAACATGAGTATGAACATGAAATTCGTTCTTAGCCTCGTAATCATATGTGTGTTAGCAGTCACACCAAAAAGCGAAGGTGCATCTGTGTTTAATAATTGTCTTAAGACAATAAATGATATACCTGGTTGTTTTCAAGAAATTCTGTCATCTTTCTTGACTATTCGGATAAAAATAGGGCCTGATTGTTGCAAGGCTTTGCTTAATATAGAAGATAATTGTTGGAGCCAAGCTTTTCCTTACATAACTTCTACCTATCCTTCTTTGCTCCGTGCATTTTGCAAATCGCCTCCACCACACCAGAAACAGTCCTCATCTGCACACTATTTGGCATCTCCTCCACGTAAAGATGCATGATCATTTCTTATTTACTGAGTTTTAATTGCAAATATGAATATGCAGCGGATTGAATATTAATAATGTGCCTCTCCTTTAACAAAAAAGGAGAGCATTGAGAATAATAATTAGTAGTTGTTGGAAAATGCTCTTGTTGGTTTCCATTTTTCTATCTTGATAAAAATTATAAGTTTGCTTGGATGTTAACTAGGGTTTTTATTTTAATTACAGTTTTGGCATGTGTATTACAGATTTATAGTGGCCAGAGCTTTTAGCAGTACTGCATTTCAATTTAGTTTTGTCTTTTGATTTCTTTCCGAATGATCCTTATTAACTGTATTGGGTTTAATATCCAGGTGGTTATGACGTAATTTCTGTTCCCAATTGTAGCTTAACTTGTTTGTGAACTAGAATTCATAAGCATATGAGAGATCAGAACAAAACACTACGAACCAAATATATTTACAGAGAATAATTAATTAAAAGAACTTTGATTAAAAGGGTAACAACAGTTTCCATCTGATTCTAGGACCGACCTGACTAAATTTGCACAACCTAACGGCTGCCATATAATTTAGATTTCTGACGTTTGTAATAGACAAATACATGTACAACTGTAGATGGAGAAAGACGCTAGTGGCTAGAGCTGTGATTCTGGTGAATGTTCTGTTTAATTATTTATTTTCACTACTTAGAAGCTGCAGGATAAGTAAGACCACACTTGATAACAAATCCCAAAATCTGAATGTTTACATTCCTGGATTTTAACCTTTTAGATGCAAAATTTACGATGGATCAAGCTCGTGAGCATGACAGTTTCCTTCATGCTGTGTAAGAAATAACATCTCGTAAGGATCTCCTTGAGTAATTTTAGGTTATGATAGTACGGTTTTTCTGTGGTGTGGGCACACAATAAGAAGTTAGGTGTCAAAATGTGATTGGTTACTTCTGAATAATGATAATGAGCCCCCTGTGTACACAAAAATCTCCACCAATAAAAATGATCCAACTCATAACATAGTCATTGTTAGACTATGCTCATAGGCACACACTAGACAAACCATGATAGTAATGGGAAAGTTTTATAAGTTTCCAAAGTACATTTTTTAGACTAGTCGGATGGTTGATAATGCAGTTGTTCAAGAATAACACAAGTCCAAGTAGGAACATGTGGTTCCTGTTATAAGATGGACAGAAAAAAAAGTTATTAAAAATAACTTCAGTATTAAACTATTAAAAAGGAGCACGATTAAAAAATTAAATACAAATAATTCCTGTTCGCCCTGTAGGCAAGTTGGCCAGTTGTGCAAGGAGTATCGGAATCAGTAGCTCAAGCAACCAGTCCATACTGCTTAATTGTGAATCTCATTGGATAAATCATCGAGAACATCTTTATTAGACAGTCAATGGCACAGATGTTTGGTTTTAAACTAATTCGCGATGCTAGCTTTTGTATCCTACCAATAGTGTGATCCGAAGTCAGGGATGATAGGGAGCTAAAGAGCAGTTAAGATGGTTATCGGAGAAGTTCAGATCACTACTGTTTTCAATGAAATGTAGTGATGCTAAATCACATCTTGCCCCTTGTTGTATTTGTATAGGGCTCATCATGTTCCTGATTATCGTCATAAAATCACGAATAGTACTTGTTTTAGCATAAGATGTTTCTGAACTTCAGTTTAAACGTAATAACTTTGTTATATCACATGCAGCACACTGATAGTTTATGTGACGAAATTTATCTGCCGGATAATGGTAGTAACAACTCTGTCAAATCATTAAACAGATGACATTCCAAATTTGTCTTCGCAGCTGGTCTCTGACAAGTGGTAGTTGGCAAAGCATCTATCACGAAATTTTCCACAGATGGGTGAAACCCTAAAACAAAAAAATTAACCTACATTCAAATAAATTTTCAGTGTTTATCAATTGATAGGTGGTTGCATTACATTAATTTTTGTGGATAGGTGATTGCATCCACCGAACTTGAGGAGGATCCTTTTGTTTCATTCTATAATGTTTACGTATTTCTTTTGCAAAGCACGCTACTAGTAAAAAATAACAGGTGTGTGAAACAGACTACCAGCTAAACTAGGTAAGTAAAAAGTATTCCATTATCAAAAAGTCCCGGGGATTAATTAAGTTATACTGGTAAAAATAGGACGAACCACAATTATTTCTTAAGCAGTAGGAAATTCCTTCAAGCAGTCACATTAAAACATAGATGTGTATTACATTTTGAGTTGGCGGATCCAGATCTAGAGGCTAGGGGCATGCACCTCACCTCTGCAATATTGCTTAACGAGTGGTGGAAATTCAGGGTGAAAAGGAAACATTTTCTTCCAGCATTTATCCGGTGTCCCAGCAAATTTGTTGCAACAATCCGAAGAAAGTTTGAAATGTTTGTTAAGAAGGAACTCAATTATTTGGTCTGGACATTTGTTAATAGTGGCTAATGGTAACCAGCATTCCTTGATATAGTCAAAACTCTCCGGTGGACTACTCGTTTTTGGCACTGATCCTGGTCCGTCATTACTGAATCGCGATGCCACTGTGTGCTCTGCTATTGCCGAAACAAAGATGAACATCAGCATTGCTACGAAAACCATCGAATTCGATAATGAGGAGCTTGCGTTTGCCATTGCCTTTTCAAATGTGGTGATTTTGTACTATCGCTAGTACTTGTTCCATATTTTTATAGTACTGTGACTAGAAACAGTCACAGTAAATTTGCAGTAGATGTGAAAAACTTAAATATGAGTCTTAATTACAAAGGTCAATTAATACTATAGTTGCAGTTAAATTAACATTATAAAGCCCTAATATTAACTTAGTAATAGGCCTTCAATTTACAGTCCAAGCCCAAAAATAAAAAACGGGCCTATCAGACTTGTATAAAACAGTGTTGGACCAGTTTGTGTCTTTGTGGCGAAATGCTGAGCAGAAAGGCTACCTTAATTCAAGTGAAGGTAGAAGACAAAGACGAATTAGAGGAAGCTCGTAAACGCGCCGCCGCAAGCTCAGTCGCCGCTACCGGCGCCGGAGTCAACACACTTCTCCATCACTTTGACCAAGCATCCAAAGACTCTTCCTCCAAATCTTCTCGCATCGGTCTATCCTGATTCTCCAATTTATAATTATACTAATATAATTATAATACGCCTTTTTGTTTTTCAGGTACTCACTATTGCATCTGATATTTCCTGTTATAGTATTTATGAGCTGAAATTTGTTTCTGATATAAAACTACCATACATATTATAAACGATTAGGCAAGGAAATTAGAGGATGAATAGAATTATATTAAGAAGAGGGGAGAATGAAGAAGAAATGACATGTAATTTTTTCGGAGAAGCGTATATGTTATTAGTATATAAAACATTGACTAGTAACCTGCTTGCGAAGTCGAGACTCGAGCTTAGACAAGTTTATGTGAAATATATGAATATGAGTAGGAGTAAGAATAAAGAATTATACGAAATAGAGCAAACTTTATTGTTATTTACAACCATAACTTATGCACTAGTAACTACTGTAATTGTTTCCTCTGTGTATCAAATATCATGCAAGAATTAGACCTTGGTATTCTAATAAAAAAATTGTAATTGCAGTTAGAGATTTTTGCCATTCCTTTTTTTATTTTTTTTATTCCTTCTCTGTTTGCGAAATTCAAGAATGAAGAGTGATATGTAGATAGGACTTATAAATCATTGAAGTCTTAGCTTGGAAGCATTAAAAATGTAATAAAAAAATTTAAATGTGAATTTAACAATAACTTAGACTTGAGAGTTATTTTTATAGTGATCTCATATAATTTCTAAAAATTAGATTATTTGTTTGTTATCTGTTAAAATTATAGGTAATCTACCGGAACTAGTTTTCATTCTCTTTTATTGATGGAGGTTGAAGTGAAGCTCAAGCTACCGGATTTGACCACTCACCAGAAACTTCAGACTCTCCTCACTCCGTTCCACTTGATAACCCACAGTCAGTACAACACCTTCTTTGACGGTGCCGGTGCTGAGCTCTCTGCCCGGCGTGCTGTTCTTCGGCTCCGCTTCTATGGTGACAACACCAGGTGTGTTGTCTCTCTCAAAGCAAAAGCCGTATTAGTTGATGGTGTGAGCCGAGTTGAGGAGGATGAGGAGGATATTGATCCGTTGGTTGGGCAAGAGTGCTTACGTGATCCGACCCGTCTTGGGTCTGTGGAATCAAGGGTTGTGAAGAGGGCTAGAGATGAGTTTGGGGTGAGTGAGAAAGGGTTTGTGTGTTTGGGTGGGTTTAAGAATGTGAGAGGGGTTTATGAGTGGAAAGGACTGAAGTTGGAATTGGACGAGACAAAGTATGATTTTGGAACCTGCTATGAGATTGAATGTGAAAGCACAGAACCCGAGAAGGCCAAGAAATTAATTGAGGAGTTCCTGATGGAGAATGGGATCGGTTATTCATACTCGGAAGCTTCCAAATTTGCTATTTTTCGGTCTGGGAAATTGCCGTAGTAAGTTAACTACCCTTATGGATCTTCTATCATAGTGATTTTAATTTTTTGTACAGCAATCCTCTGAACTGTCTATGTATATTTTTTGTGTTCACGATGGCCGTATCTTGCATTGCAGCCTCTAGGACATTCAAGGACTTCCCTGATGCGTTAATGCATGCATATACTACACTACAAAAATTTTCGTGTCTGCATATCTAGTGACTAACAATAACTTTATTTTTCTATGAAGCGAGAAGGATGTCAAAGCACTGATGTTGTTTAGAACCTGCATACGTTACAATTTACAAAATTTGAAATATATTACAGAAGTGCTGATGTGATCGAAGGTGCATCTATATTTAGGGAAATTCTGATTAGTGATTTGCAAGTTTAACAAAAGAAAAGTATGGAACCGAGACTGAGTACGGGTTGTAGGATTAATAATTATGTTAAACTTGTATGCACATCGATAGCTTAAAAACTTGATTGATTTTTGTGCTGACAGATTGCGGGAGTGTACAGAACTAATCGTAGTGATTTTTACAAAGTTTGACTTGGGCGGTCGGATATGTGCATGTCAAAAAATTTAAATATATAGAGGCTATATAATTTATCTCTTTTTTGTTGGATTTGATCATATTGATGTTGCAAGTCGAATAATAGCTCTTGAAACAGATTAACACGCATAAGACATTCAGGTAGGGGTACTACTTTTGTTATCAGTTTCCTGTATGCATACTAGAAATTTGTCTAAATTATGTTTAATCGTAGGTTACTTGATGGATGGGTTCAAAAAAGACGAATGCTGGGGTTCGAGACAACCTTTGCCATATAGAAGATGGTATTGCTTGGCAGCTTCAGCAGTACATCTTGTATCAGCTTTCAAGTTTAACTTCGATAATTTAAAATTTAAAGTCCATGTATGGGTACTTAATCTCGATTGTTGCTACGTATTGCTACCATTATTTTAATTTGAATGCTACTCAGATGCAAATCGGGGGCTTGCCCCCCTTTAATTTTATATTGCAATACTTAATGCAAATTGTCCAGGTCTTCTCTGTCTGCCTAGGTTTCAAAACATTGGCATGCCATAAAAAAATTATAAAATTGATATATAAAATGTCTAGTTGGTTATGGTCTATTTGGAATTGTTAAGCCAACACTGGTTTTGAATTGCACATTATGCGCCTAGTTCATTTGGTGAAAAAGTGGAAGTTTCATAGATCGTAACTAGAAGACTGAGTAGCATTTTGCATCGCGTATCTACGTGTTTCTTGTACCCACCAACTTTCTGCGGGGTTTATATCATTCGTGTCATGTATCAAGAAACTTTATGCAGCATTATCTTCCTAACTTCTAGAAGAAAGCGTCTTCTGCTGAAACTCCATCACACCACACATGAAAAAACCATAAGTTTGCCCAATGTATCCGGTGAAATAGCTATGCCTTCAGATTACTCATCATAACTATTCTCAAGTACCATCTTCAAGTTTTTTCCATCCCTGTCCATCTTTGTCCAACATAAAATCACCAACTCCTGCATCATTTATCATCAATGGTGACAACTTTTAGAACTAAATAATAATAATAATTAAAAAAAAAAATCTTGCAACAACTAATAATTTGAGGATTATCCTGGCAGGAGACTTTTAGCAGGCTTGCCAGAAGACAATGATATATAATTTTCTTTTTTGTCTGCTTGACAAATGAAATGGCCCAACTGGGCACTTGCTAGTTGCTACCAAAAAAGAAAAAAAGTCAATTCTTCCTAAACTATAATAATATACCAATAATAAAATAATTGTTGTTATCGTAATTTGTAATATCGTTCTTAATTGTAAACAAATACTATTAATTTCATATTTATTTTAAAAAATACTTAGCCAGGTAGTACTTTTAAATTTAAAAAATAAAAAGATACATATTTTTTTGGTAAATATTTATAAAAATAGGAAATAAAAATGGGCGCCTGTCGTGTATGGTGTTCGATAATATTGTTGTAGTTTGTGTATCTCTCTAGAAACATTAATCTCGACCGAGTCAACACGGATTCATCTCTCTCTCTCTCTCTCTCTCTCT
>PHNY01077233.1:6705-21900 GCA_003724115.2 Anethum foeniculum
TACCAGTAGTAAACCTGGTAATATATAAGTGTAGTGCTGGTCAATAGTAATTTAGGTAAAGTTAGGTATGTTTAGCAAAGTAATAATCAGGATGCTACCAATTTTGGTTCTGATAGTAATGGAGCAGGAGATGATACTGAGAGTTGTAGTGATGGTTATATGTTACTAGGATCTTGCTCTCTTTTCTTTAATGCGTCATGGCTAATAGAACATACCTTTTTGTTGCTAACAGTAGGAATACATTTCTGGTAGGTTGATAACAACTTACCGCTAACAAGTGCTGGTACTGTGGCAAATAAAAGAAGATTACTGCAGAATTATATGCATTGGCAGCAAACGGAGATAACCGAAAAGAAGAATGACATTAATAGGTACATGAATGAAGAACTTCTAAATCATATGACTTTTTCATTCGACATCGTACTCCGGTGGAAGGATAATCTGAAAAGTACAAGATTTTATTTATGCTTGCTAGAGATGTTCACGGAATTCCGGTGTCTACAGTTGCTTCTGATTCTGCCTTCAGTACTAGTGGTCGTATTTTGGACCCTTTGGGAGCTCTTTGAGATAAAAAATGGAAGAGGCATTGGTGTGCACATAGAGTTGGCTGAGGGGTCATCAAGAGGGAATGAAACTAGATGATTATTTGGATGAAACACATTCTTATGAGTTTCTTGAGTAAGGTACATTATCTACATCCATTTTATTTTTAGAATGTATCCATTTTTCAGTACTTGTTTACTTTCTATGAATTTATAATGTATATTTATTTACTTTGTAGAGAAAGTAAACAAGGTGAAGGACAAGGACCATGCCAAAACAGGTGCTAAGATCGTCACCAAGAACATCAACATCATCGATATGTGATTTTGACATGGATTTATCAGCAGTCAACATATGTTTATAATCTGAACTTTGATTTAGTTTAAACTTTAAAGACATTCTTTATTCAGTTTTAAAGACCATCCATATTCAACTTCTTTTGCTTTGTTAAAACTTAAATTATGATGACTTGTTTGAATTGATGATTGTAATATTTTGGTTGAAATTTGGGACACTCGACTAGAAGTTATCATGGAATTTATTTAAATTTGATTCAGCAGTTCAGTTTATTTGGTTCCCTCTTGTACATTAGACTTTTTTAATTTTTAAAATTTTTTACTAACCCGTACAAACCAACTCAACCTGATATACAGTGGATTGGGTTGGGTTACAAATTAATTTTAATGGGCTGGGTTCGAAAATCATCAAACCATTTTAATGGGTTGGGTTGAGAAAATGTTTTAAACTAGGTCAACTCGACTCATGTACAACCCTAGTAGAAAATGGGTCTTATAGGCCCCACTTGCCACACTGTTATTGTCAGCGTGTCTGACACCATTTAAACGGTGTCACTTTGTGCGACTCATTTCCGACCGCATCGATGCGGTAGGGAAAGAGCTTGTCTACTCAGCGGTGCTAAGATTGCGTGTTGGCTTGTGATTGGTCGGTAGGGGTATTTTTTACCAAATTGCAGTTGGAAATGAGCATGTCTACGAATCAGTGCTAGGATTGTGTGTCGGCTTGTGATTGGCCGGTTTGATTAAGGGTATTTCCTACCATCTTACGGTAGGAAATGAGTTGGTCAAAAATAGTGTTAGGAATTGTTGTAGTCTTGATGATAACTCTTCAAAACACCTTAAGTAGATATATAAAGTATTTTTCAGTAGCTGTCAACGGATAAGCACACTTCTATTATCCGTTGATAGTGTAGCTTATTTTGTTTATAAGTTTGTAGCACATTCTGTATACTAGTATAGCTGAGAAAGTTTAGAAGTTGTAGTTGATTCTAAGTCATGTTGACTACTAACAAGATATACATAATAGGTTGGCTAAGTGTAGATATTCAATGCCTTGTAATTTTGTATAAGTGAAAGAGTATCAACTACTAAGGAGACACCTTCAACGGATAAACAACAAGCTTCAATGGATGACTTAACAAAGCTTCAACGGATGATCTAATATTGTCAACGGCTATTAGACATGCTATCAACGGATAACTCTAATGAAGTTTCAACGGATGGCATCAGTAAAGCTTCAACGGATGATCTAGAGATAGCAGTTGATAGTGACTTGACATAAGCTGACAGAGTCACATGGGTTGAAAGTATACTAAAGGAATGTGGCAGCCTGATTAGGAGTTGTAGAAGACAATGAAGCATTTCCATTTCAGTGCAACACAAGGGCGTTCAAAGATGCTGTATTTCTCCTAGATTACATTGGACAGAGAAATGAAGAAACATGTGCTTGGACTTAGCTGTTAAGTTAATTTATTTTTTTCTTATTGCACATGTAACTTGGTAGTATATAAACCAAGCGTAGCAAGTAGTTTAGTAATCAAGAATATCAAGTATCAAACACTTTGTAGCTAGAATATTTTTAAGCAGCTGTGTACAATTTGTATCACAGAGTTCTTCAACAATATATATCTCCTGGTGGAGAAAGTTTTTAAACCTTGTGATTATTGCTTTGTGTTTTAGAGTATTTCAATATTTTCATATGCACTATTGCTTATTCTAAACAGTTATATATATATATATATATATATATATATATATATATATATATAGTTTTTGAATCTTTTAATTAGTTTTAAAAGTTGTTCAGAATTCCATTCAACCCCCCTTCTGTAATTCTGTTGCTACATTGTTGGGGACTAACAAATAGGGTGAGCGTTCGGTCGGTTCGGTTCGGACCGAACCGAACCGAATTAACCGAAAACTGAAATAATGTATTTCGAAACTGAACCAAACCAAACTTACGTATAAACCGAACCCAAAATCGAACAGAATTATTTCAGTTTATTCGGTTTGGTTTCTAAAATCGAAATATCTAAAAATCATGTATTTAAAATTATAAATAAAAATGCATATATTCTTACATCAACTTTGAAATTGGTAATTGGTATTAAGACTATCTGGACTATAAACAATTAAGGTGTTATCCTGATCAACAATAGCAGTAAAATGACAACTGGGGTCTGAGAATCTAACTGAGTTCTGCTACCATTTTGGATATTGTTGGTGTTATGAATTATCAATACAAATAATCAATTTTAAGACATAAAACTACATTGCTTTTATACTTTTGTTACAGGCAAACTTATCACTCTGCACTATCAAATTTACGTATTGATATTGATAAATATTTAGATGCCGAGGAGAATGAATAGATAAATATGTGCTAATATTACTATATTAGTCTTATACTTATTATAGATATTATATATAAAAAATATAATTTAAATATATATATGTATAGATAATTTGGTTAATTCGGTTTTACCTGAACCAATATTCTAAAAAACTGAACCAAATCGATTTTATTTCAGTTCAAACCGAAAAACCGAAATGATGGAAAAAATTCAAATCACTGAATCGAAATTTTGCGGTTCGGTTTTGCTCAGTCCTAATCAAAAATTAAATCTTATCTACAACTTTACTTTTTGTTTCTTATTTCTAACCGCTCTTTGGGTCATTTCTTAACACCTTCTATTTTTCAAATATTTTTAAAATATATTTGAAATTTAGGGGTAGATTAAGATTAGACAACATTTTTTAAATAAAAAATTATTCGAATGATCCAACCGTATAGATACCAATATCATTACCAAATTATAATGTACGTAAAAAATTAGAATTTTTTATGTTAGTTTACAATAATTTTATATGAAATATCTTTTAAAACAAGTGGTTAATTATTTAAAAAACTTAACTAAGTGGCAAAAAAACTTAACCAAGTGGCAGCTGAGCTGACATGTCAGCTGATTAGACATGTAGGGTCTGCTTCATGTGATAGCCACATCCGTGTGGAGCCTACTTGACCTGCTCATCTTCATTTTCCAATCTTCATTTCCCATATTTTTTTGATTTGAAATTCATGAATTGAAATACTTGTATTTAATAATTACTTATTTTAATTCATTTAAGTAAAAGGAAATTGACTTATAAGTAAATTTATTCAAACACTTATATAATTTATAAGTATTTATCAATTTATCAATTATTTAGCACTTATTTATTTTAAGTCATAATTCAGTTTAAGATTTCTCAGACTTGGGTCATATGGTGATTGGTGTGTGTTTGGCTACATGGATGAAAGGGTTTTTGGCTAACTTGCAGATTCATTTAAAGAGGTTAAAAATTTGTTTCCAGCTTATGACGTCTGTTTGCCAAATTTCAAATTATTATACATGAGTTGGCCTAACATTTTCGTTTTTGGTCCAGCTTATTTCCTTCTTTATAAATTTAAATTTATTTCATTTTCGCGAAAGAGCGTTAGAATTTTTTTCAGAACATCTGGTATGACAGTCATATATCTTGAGGACCCATTATTATCAAACTAATAATGCGGCTAACAACTATATATTCACAACTCACTGCTCGGTAGCCAACCACTGTTGATTCTGGTCATATAAGTATATTATTGATTCCAATGGACTAAGTGGTTATCATTTGTAAATTGTAGTACAGTAGTTGTTTATAACTTATATGCAAAACGTGCGGTAGCCCCAATCTTTTAACGTCCGGTGCACCTCTGATCTTATCCATGCAAATTACTCAAGATTTAACATCTATTATATTCTAGTATTTTGATAGTAATTAGATTATAATAGTATTTTGATAGTATTTATATTTAATTCGAAATAGTATTATATTTGTAGCTGATAGTATTTTGATAGTATTTATAATAGTATGATGACACCTGTGATTAGCTACAAATTTATAGTGAACCTTTTATTTACATAAATTCTATTAATTATTTCATTCTAATCAATGTCATATTATTTAGGATAAAATTTTGATACCTTATTACTTCTGGCACTACTCAATTAATATCATATAATTTCTCCTGCTTTATTGTAAGAAATTATACAATTAATTGTTGCATTATAATCTAATTTGAAAAAGTGACAATTTAAAATTAAACGTATTCTATAATAATTAACTTTTATAATTTTTCCAACACACTTAAATTATATCTTTTCTACCTCAATTTCTGGGAAAAAAAATCTAATATACTTGTATCTATCTTGACCAATTTTTTTTTTTTTAAGAAAACAATCAAAAACACGAATTAATTCATATAATTATATTATTATTTTTTCACTCTGTGCCCATTATATTTAAACAAAAAACTTTCCCGAATAAAATAATACTATTATAAAATCCCAATAGTCAACAAAAAAGAAGTCCAATATGGCTAACTGACAAGGTGACATCTTTGATCATCCTATATAAACAAAACAAAGACACACACATTACACACACCTCTGTGTTTGATTAGAGATTTGAGTTTACAAGAAACTCAAATTTCTAACAATGGAATTTGGGTTTGACATTGAAAATTCAAGCTCACCGTACATACAATTGCTTAAAGTTGCCACTTTGATACCAATTTCTCACTACTTGTTGGGCTTTTCATTGATTTTTGTTACATTTCTATACCATTTTCTTGAGATTCATTTCTTTCAAGATTTCTTTAGTGGGTTTAGAGGCCAACCTGTATTGTTGACTTTTAATTCTTGCTCTCAGCTTTACCAAGAAGTTGCCTCCAAATGTCAGATTCTTCATGGAAGGTGATGATTCTTGTTGTTTTATCATATGGGTTTTGTTTTGTTTCTTGAATTTTAATGGGGTTTTGATGTTTGTGTTTTTTGTTGATTTTATTGAAATGTGGTTAGGATTGATATTCCCAATGTAAATTTTTTGGCTTTATTATGTGAGAAAAAAAAAGTTGGACTTTATGTGTATGTACTATTTATGTTTTTGTTTAAATGCCAAATAATTTAGGCAACAAGGTATAAGTTGGTGATTTGAGTAACGTGACGATGATTTGTACTACTGTGTTATGTTGATATATTGCTGGTTTGTCGAGTTTATAGTGGATCATGATGCTATATAAATATATATGTAATCTTGTCAAATAAACAATGTATAATCAGTTCTGGACATAAGTGGTAGAGACATGGTATTCAGACCTAAGAAGCAAGGATACGGGTGCGTAGTGCAGATTCGGCAAATAAAATAATATGGGGATTCGGATGATATGGCACATATTCTAACATTATAAATATATATTTGATGTTATGAATGATGAAATCAATTAACAAAACTGATAGTTTTATGCAAATTGAATCAAATACATGATATAAGCATATAAAACACAAGAATTTAAACTAAAATGACTTATGTTTGTAGTAGTACAAATACTAAAAAAGTTAAATTTTTATTGAAAATTTTAAGCATCCGAGTATCCAATACGGGGGTGCATGGGGATACGGGGATTCGTTGGGTGACCAAAGAATCCCTGCTTTCATTCAGTATTCTCTTTTTCTTTTTCTTTTTTTCTTGTATGTTTCTTCTGATACTTAAATTTTTAAAAAAGCAGTACTTTTTAATAAGTAGCTTTCAAGAATTCACAATCTAACAAGAAGATGTTGCTATACCTATACAGTGGCCTCTTCAAATCCTGTAGATTATAGAATTCGAAAACGTGGAGCTTCCAGTGTAAAAAATGGCCTTGCTATTACTTGTTAGGATTGCATTTCTGCTAATTGTATGGGTCCTGGTACCTGACAAGCATCTGTCCGCAGGAATTTTCCGCGGATAGGTTTAACACGGGAAATTGATGTGAATCCAGGGTGGCCACGTCACTCTATCCGTGCTTAATTTTTCAGTTTTAGGGTTCTGCCTATATATATAGCTTCTGAGTCTTCTAGTAATTGTTTATGATGCAGGTACTTGGCTACACCTTGGCTCTCAAGCCCTCATTTCCAAACTGTTTTCTTAAGCTTTTATGGCAGGGCTCCTTCTCTCAGATACAAGAGGTGATAATTTGATTCATGTATTATTTATTATAGATAGATTCTGTTGCCTATTGATGTTTAAGCCTATAGATCTCATTATTCTCATTTAAGTGGCCAGTAAAAGTTTTGGAGGCTATTTTTTCCCTAATAAGAGCCTGAAATCAGTATTATTTCTCTTCTGAACGCCATTGTAAGACAGATGTGTAGATATTGAGGCCTATAATATTAGGTAGCTTAACTCTTAGGTTATGTTTGTTTCATGATATTCTCATTTTTCTATTACATTTCATTCTTTTTCACTCCCACAGGATTATAATGCCTAGACGCCTAGTAAGAGGGTGGTGACTAGTAATACAACAACAATCAAAATGAACTAAAAAGTAACCAAAACTTGTTCATGGAATTATCCTAAAAAATCATTTTTTTATAAAACAAGAACAAATACAAATAGCGATGCAATTGCAGTCTTTGCAAACAAACATAGCCTTAAAGTTCTAATGACAAGTGAAGATTATGTTACACCTTGCATGTCAAAATTCTTGGATTTTTTTTGTCAACTTGAAAAAGCAATTAGTTCTTGAAAACTTAGATGGTTTGAATGATTTGGGATAGGGATCCCTAAACCTTAATCTTATTGCTATAAGAGTGAAATACTTTTCCTGGACAGTTTCAAGATTACCTTTTCCCGTGTTCTACATATTCTCCTAGGCAGTAGGCGGAGGCAAAATGCCTTATTTTTTGAAAATTGGAGCAACCTAATGAAGCAAACACATTAGTTTGATTAACCAATTTTTTTTTTAAAACTTAATATGCCAGCTCCGATGTATTAATGTTATTTTATTTTTCAGAGAGTTATTTATTACACCTGATGGTGGAACAATAGCTTTGGATTGGGCAGTGAACTCAGATGGTAATAGCCATTTCTTCTTCTTTCCCTGAAAAGTCATTTCTCCATTCTAGTCCTACTCATGTTCAGCATTATAAGGATCGCTACAATAAAAAATTTTGCTCTGACAATATTGTTTGAGGTAGATTAGTGCAGTACAATATTAGTCAACAATATGATCGAATGTCTACAGTAGTTCCAGTTTCTATAGTTTAAGTTCCTAAAGGGTCAACATGTAGTAGTGGTATAACTAGAATGTGACTGTTTCACTACTTGTGAATTGCGATGATTAGCTACATCAATCTGTGTTGACAAGTAATTTTATTTATCTATAGTCTTAATGTTCCAGTCACATTGTCTTTATTAGATCATACAGTGTTCAATATTAAATTGATTAACATGTTTCCTCCATGTCGTTATAATTAATCCCATCGATATCAGGCATGCAAGTGAGTGGTGAAGTTCATACAGATGATAAAGAACCTGTACTGGTAGTGGTTCCTGGCTTGACGAGCGATTCTGATGCTGCTGTAAGCTTTCTAGTCCTTGCTTTATACCTTTTATGAAAACCTGGAGCTTTACACGCCACAGGAATCTGTTTAGGTTATTTATGTATTATTTTATATACACGCTACATGTTGTTGGATTTAGAAGATCTTGACTTCATCTGCTATTTTGAACTAGTATGGAGTATATAGCTTTACATATGTGTCAGTTGTTTCAAACAAGTAACGGATTCTAGTTTGTTTAATATATTCTTTCATGTATTCCGTCAACTTATCTGTTAGACAGCATACCTAAGAACCGTGTTAATTGTACAGTATGTGAAGCATTTAGCTTTCAAGATTGTAAAACGCCGCTGGAAAGTTGTTGTGAGCAATCATCGAGGACTTGGCGGCATATCAATTACTGTAAGTATCATCCCTACCCAATTACACATTCAGTATCTAACATATTATTGTTTTTACCCAGTAATATGATTTGCAATTTCACTTGTTATGGCATCTTCAGAAATTTATTTTTCTTCAATTCAAATTTGTTTTATTGTTACGTTTTGGTTAGAATGATCTGTCCTTCAGTATAGTCTATTTACAAGAATCTGATTATAATTTTCTTTTATGCCCTGCTTGGAAACTAGCATTTCATTTCAAATGTCAGAATTTCACCAAATCACCTGTTTGGGAAATTTTAGAAATTCGGGATTTGGATTTCACCAAATTCCCTCTCATCAGAATGTTACTTTAGTTTCCAGAATTTGAAATTCCATTCCAATAGCGGTCATTTCAAATTCACCCCCATACACTATTTCAACCTCACTCTTAGGGGATGTACCACCATCCATTCCGCATAGGGCTGTAATTCGGGCCGAGCGAGCCAAGTTTCGAGTCGGGCGTAATTCGAGCCGATGTTAATCGAGTCGAGTCGAGCCAACTCGTTTAACTAATCGAGCCTAAACCTCTGCAACACCTTCAATGTGTGTCCATCATTCTTATTACGCCACCGCAATTAATTCATTTCCGGCACAAGGCAAGTTGTGTTTGTTCTCTTCTGAAATAAGTGTCCATCAAGTGTTTTTTTGTATGCCTCGGTCAGTTTTTGCAAATAAGTTTCATTTTTTTTGGATCTGCTGTGATATATGCATATATAATACTCCATATATATGTGTCCCTGTATAATATACACTCATAAGTTACGGGCTCTTGCTTCGTGTCTTTGGCCGCAGAAATGCTGAATTGAAATGCCCATCTTTGCGAAACAAAGAATTTGGATTTGAAATTCTGAATTTCAAATTCTAATTTTAAAATTTTGGATTTGAAATGAAATGTATGTTTCAAACGGCATCTTAAGTCATTGATTTCTACTTGAGAACTATTAGGCTATATAATTTGTATTAACGAATTCGGTTAGTGGTAAAGAAGAAAGATGCGAGAGAAGAAAAGGCTACAATAATTTGATTAAATTTAAAGAAGTTTGTTTATGGTAAATGGCGTAGATAGACAAAAGACATGGTAATACTTGGTAAATATGTTCGCAGTTCACTTGTGCCGTATACTTCAAGAAGTTGTAGGACATCAAATGTTTTCATGAATTTTACTGACAGAACATTGTTGTCGTTCATGCATCTGGCAGTCAGATTGCTTCTATAATGGTGGATGGACAGAGGATATACGTAAGGTCGTTGAGCATATTCATCAACGGTATCCGGAAGCTCCTCTATTTGTTGTTGGGACCAGCCTTGGTGCCAATATTGTGGTATTTTTTTGTTGATTCATCTGTCTTCTTTGTCTATAAAATACTTTAGTATGTGATGCTCTAAATTTTGAACATTCCTTTTTTTTTTTTGTGATACTTATATTTGAGATTAGAACCACCCAAAGATTACTTGAGACTTTACATGCTTCCGTTATTAATAATAGGTAAATGCAATTTGACATTGTAAAAATGACTAGTTCTTCCGTTTCTCTTTGTGCTTTCTTAGTCAACAGTAGATGATAGATAAAGCATCTCTTTTTGACACTGTAGTTCTCTACATCACGTACTTTGTTAAATTTTTGCAGTTGCTCTTTAACATGAACAGATGGTACCTTGAACTAACCCTATAGGTTTTTCACCTTCCTCAAAGAACCATTGTTAGACCATATCTGGTAGTTTCATCCTAAATCTGTTGACATTGTGGCCCATAAAATATTTAAAACTTCTCTTATTGTAGCTATTTTTTTTTTACCATGCAATAGCTAAACTTTCCTATGCCTCGTTCGTATGGGGTAGTATGCACTGGAGATAGGGATTAGAAAATGTGGAGAGAATTAGAGGTATAAAAGAAGGATGGAGGAGGGGAGAGTGAAGAGAATATTGAAAGCGTAAATTCCTTACGTAAGATTTGTAGAGGATACGGTGGAAACCAGGAAGAAGAATTTATTTACAAAATGGAATGAATGAGATATAATTTAATATTGGTAGAATTGAGTGGCACAAAAGTGAAAATTATGCATAATCATCCATGAAAAGATGTCCACTTTATATTATTTCTTCCAACCAAATGCGGCATCTAAGAATGATACCTCTGTGACTTGTTGTCAACATTAATTTCTAATAGTTGAAAGGATGGGACAACATGTAAAGATAAGAATTGAAAGTAGAATAGGAAAGTATAGTACAAGACATGAAGTGTATGAGAACTAGAATAAAAAAGCAAAGTTATAAAGAAAAATATCTCAGCTTGAAAGTTCTAAATTTCCACTTATTGTCTTTGCCCCTTCGCAGTTTCTGTCCATGATCACCTCAAGTTTCTTTGAGCCATTCTACTCACTTCTCTTTATACTTGCTCGTTTATTATTCGGTTAATATGTGCTTCTCTGTCCAAACACATCAGTAGATTTTGGTAAGAATTTTCAGATATCAATGTTGCTACAATTGATGAGACCAACGAACATCATGTGGCCTACTAGTATTACTAAACTGCAGCTACTTCTCCGAGGTTACCACCTGCATGTTAAAAAACAAAACAATTTCTGTGTTTGACCTATTTACAGCCTCAGCCCAAATATATTGTAATCATGGGCGTATAAACTGCACCCCTTTTATTTAGAATTTCTTATGTGGTAGATATGTGTTGCAATGTGATCACATGATGCAATAAAGGTGATTAGAGAGACTCACAACGTTCAGTTAGTCACCTGTTATTATTATTCTAATTGGGAGTTTTTGTTTTGTATTTGACTAGTTCATCTCTTTCAGGTCAAGTATCTTGGGGAGGAAGGGGCTAATATCCCAATTTCTGGTGCTGCAGCTATCTGCTCTCCTTATGATCTATTGGTTAGTATGGACTGACATGGACAGCTGTTCTTAACATTCAACCAGTGTTTCATTAGAAACTTTATATAATCTTTACAAATATACATCTAATAAACCGCCCTTTTACTGAGTCAATTAGGTCACCGTCTATATCCAGTTATATTCTTCTCGTAATACATATATAATATCTCAGTATGATCCTTAATTACATGCTGTTGCTACTTTGTGTTTGCTCAACTGGCTATTGTTTTGTTCAATAATGGATTCCATAGCATGTGGGACTCAAATACTTGTGTTGTATGTGAGCAAGTTAATTACAACAACTCTTGCAGCGTATTTGACTGTGTAGGGAGCCTCATATTAGTTATAATTGATAATTATGAAAACATTAAGTCATTAATCCTTCAGTGCCTAACATAGAAGTTTACCGTATTATTTTACAAATTTTGCTCTCTCCCATTTCCCAGGTTTGCTTCTTGTTCTCTTATAGAATTAGCATGCATTGATCGTGAGCTTGACTAAAAATGTTGCTTAAAACTCTATTTTATGTAGTATTTGAGTAACTGTTTAATTTAATGATTTTGTGGTTCCAATAAACCTGATTACACACCTTGGATCACTTCTTTCATGTGGCAGATAGCTGATAGGTTTCTCAACCGCGGAGTTGTACAGAGATTCTATGACAAAGTGCTAACACTTGGATTAAAAGATTTTGCTCAGCTGTATGTTTGCATCACGCTCTTATCCAGTATATCTTTTAACACCCAATGTGTTGTAATGGTCCTGCTTTGTCGTCTTAGTCTGAATTCCACATATTTGTTCGACCCTGCTGATTACTTGTGCATCTGTCAGTTCCTATTAAAAAAATTGTTTATCGACCAGCTTGTGATTCTTTTGCAGGCACCAGCCTGTTCTATCTCGATTAGCAGATTGGGATAGCATTATGAAGGTCATCTATGTTTTCTTTATTGTTTCTTACTAGCTTCATCTTAATTTATGCTCCAATATGCCAGTAAATGAATTAAGATTTTCTTTTGGTTTCTCTGCCAAAACTTTTATTTTATTTTTTTTCCCAAATTTCTTTTGCCAAAACCTTAGATAATCCAAGTCACATGCCGCTTTTTGCATGCTCCTACATATGGGTGTCTCAAAACAGTTTAATGTGCTTGTTAAAATTTACAACCTAAAATTTTTTTCATAAGCATAATGAAATCTTCAGACTTCTATCGGTACCTGGTTTTACGAAAAATCTGTATTCACTCTCTTGTTTTTTGATTTTTTTAAACGTTAACCACTTTTTCTTACTTCTCAAACTACTTTTGGCTCGAGTAGCTCTATTTTTCTCTTTCCTTCTATGATGCTATCATCAATCGATCCAAGGTTTTCTTTTCACTGTGCAGTCCTTTGTCAACTGTTGGTACATCTTGCGGTTTGCTTAACCTAAAAATATACTTTTCAAATTTTGAACCCAAAATTTTGTCAAAATTGTTGTTAGCTTTGGTTATACAGTTTCTTACAAACTATATTAGAAGTCCCTCACAACCAAAGAGTCTCTAGTGTCAATGTCAAGAATAAGTATACTACTTTCAAGTTTTATATCATCTATTTGATATATTTCTAAATCTTCTATCTCACTTTGCAGTCACGTTCTGTTCGGGACTTCGACAATTATGCAACTCGCATTGTTGGTAAATTTGAGGTAATAATTTTTGTATTCATCCTCGTGTTAGCTCCGAATTTTGCAGAATCTGATATTTATGCTTTTCCAGACTGTCGATACATTTTACAGGCGATGCAGCAGTTCTAGCTATGTGTGCAACGTAATGGTCCCGCTTCTCTGCATTAACGCTGTTGACGATCCAGTATGTACAAAGGAATCCATCCCTTGGGATGAATGCAGGTATATAGCATTGTGATCTATATTTTTTGACATGAATCATCACAGCGCAATGTAATAGTACTCTTTATTATTTACTGAATCTATAAACAATGAGCTATATTCTTAGAAAGATTATACTCCCATTTTTATGGTCGAAAATACTCTCCCAGATTTGTAGAAATAAATTGGTATATAAAACAAAGTTCAGATGCTTCATCAGAATTTAGTTTACATACTCCCTTCCCAGTGGATTGTTAACATTTGAAATAGGGGGTTCGGCACGCATTTTAAGGTGCACATAAAGTATAGTTTCAAAACTTGTTTAAACTTTTATTATAAAAAAAAAAAAAATTTTAAAAACATTTTGGAACTATACTTTATATGCACCTTTAAATGCGTGCCGAACCCTCTATTTCAAATGTTAACAATCCATTGGGACGGAGGGAGTAAAAAATTGTGGCAGTAGCATAAACTATGTGTACAGTTATGATAATTCTGTGCAGGGGATCTAATATGGCTAAGGATAAGAAGAAGCTTATTGTAAAAGAACCAAAACCACAAGTGTGGTGCAAAGTTTTAATAATAAATTTGCTAAATCAGGAAATATTTAAGATATGTAGTGTAGTAGACTAGTAGTAGTAATAGATGATGAAAGCAGAAGAAATTCGCTCAGCCTGTGGCATAAGATTAAGTAGTACTCGATGCTTAGGTGGATTAAATGGCTAAATGCAGCTTACTCGCTCAAAATTTTTAATTGAAAATTTCATGTAATCTGTTAGCTTTCCGCGAACTAGTCAAGTAAGAGAACTTTGAAAGTAAAACCTTTAACACATATTTCTGCTCAACCATTGAGGTTCTTTCATGTTCTTTCCTTTTCATATTCCAGATTGTAAAGGATTAACCTGATGAAATCATTTACAGGACAAATAAGAATATTATTCTGGCTACGACAGAGCATGGAGGACATCTAGCTTATTTTGAAGGAATAGATGCTAAGAGCTTGTGGTAATTAATACTTTTATGTCTTCAGCTTAGTTTAAATTTAGTGCTTTATATATAGGTGGACCTCTAATCACACTGTTACACTACCAGAATCTTATATTAATATTCTATACTCCCCCTTACTCGAAAGCAAGGAATGCCTTACCAGGATCTTATGTTAATATTTTATACTCCCCCCACTCGAAAGCCCATTATTATCAGAATATTGGGGTGGCAGGGAGTTGAACTTGAGACTTCTGCTAACATTGTGTAAACCAACTCATCTGAAACCTTGAGGTATCAAAGGAAGGTCTTGACCTTCTATTATCTTACCAGGATCTTATATTAATATTCTAACACCTTCACCTTTAGACTTCAATCTAGGAGAATCGAGGCCATACACATTTATTTTGTTAGAGAATATATGGTTCCTCAAAAATAAAAGCTAGGTTACTAATTGATCATAGACTATCCAGATCTATCCACATCCTGGTAAACATTGCATCAATGCATAGAAATCGTCCAAGTACTGACGAAACTGAACATGATACTGTGACATTCCAAAATTGTAGATTGAGCATAGTATGTCTTTGTTTTTCAAATCTAAAGCCTACACAAATCTTTATTATTTCCTAAATTAGCCCTCCCAAATAATTTATTTTTTGTGCCTCTCTAATAGCATAAATTATACTCCCTCCGTCCAAGTGATTTCTTATCACTTGGATTGGACACGGAGACCAAGAAATAAGAGTAAAGTAGTAGAAAGTGTAAGAAAAATGGGTATAGTGGTGGGACCTATTAATATTT
>PHNY01077241.1:0-11916 GCA_003724115.2 Anethum foeniculum
TGTAGTCCTTCCTAGCCCTTCATCATTTTCTACTGAGCTGCAACGAGAATTAGAAGAGCTGAAAGATCGGGTGAAAGCACTGAAAAATCAACTAGCCATAATTATGGAGGCTACTTCTTCCTAGCCCTTTATAAGAACGTTCTTATAAAAGCATCTATCAACTACCTTTATATTATTTCATATGTTATTGTATGTATTTTGGTAATGTTTCCAGGGGACTTTCCTTTAATGTGAACGTGAGTGGTCTCGAATCATATGTAGCAGACATCAACGCATATGGAAGATTGTTGAGCAACTCCGAGGTACACTATAATACTCCCTTCGTTCCTCAAAACTTAGTTGTATATGATTTTTTTTAGAAAATTAACAAACTTACTGTTTTAATATTTTTGACAATATTAACCTCCAACACTTTCAACACGCCCTACATTTTTTATTTTGTCACTCTTTTACCGTATATGTATGATTGACTAATAGTTTAATTTGTGTGAATATTATAGCCTCCATATCATAATGAAAATCAGAGAATTGGATGTGGGGAGGGTAATGGAAGCATTCAGAATTGGGGTCATCATCTTTGAGAACTTCGTCTTGGGGAGAAATAGAAGGAAACGTAGAGGAAGGTCAGGAGGATCTAAAATTATAATTTCCCCTGCAATGTTTCTTATATGGTTTTTCAGATTTGTGCAAATTGATCAATTAAGTTCCCTTTTTTTAAGTTTGTGAAATTCACCATTGAAGTTTTGGTTTTAAGATGTTATGAGATCCATATATTTTTCCAGTTTTTTTATCCATATCTTTTTTGTTTTCTACATGAAATATTATTTTACTTGTTATCTCAATCAACTTTTCTAGTGTGTGTCAATGGACATATGGTAAGGCTATTGATACACTTTTTTCAATGAAATTTACTACATCCCTTGTTTATTTAAAAATATTCATTAATTTAAAAGTGTATAAGAATAATACTTCTAAAAAAGTAATTTTTTGAATGAAAATATAAGTAATAAACTTTAATTTACAAAAAGAAATTTAACAAAATAATTTTGGGCACTATCTTTGTTATATATCTCAAAAAATGTGTAAAAATTAAAAAGGCATGTTCCCCAATTTTATATATTGTTGAAGGGAGGTTCAATACAATATTTTTTTTAAAATTCAAGCAATATGTAATAAAACAAAAAATGAAAATAAACAAATTCTATTAATTATGACTGAAAAAGATGTGATTACATAAAACAAACTACTCTCTCAAGAAGTACACAGTTGTGAGTTGCTAGGTTGCAAGAATAATATTTCGATAACTGGCACATATAGTGCAAACATAATCTGCATTCAAATAAGCACACAGCTATACTATCAATTACAAATATATGATTACAAAACGGAAAATAACAATTATCTTCTGTGTGATAGTTGTAACTGCTGAATTCCTTGAACTAGCATATCTCTTCTATCTGATAGTTGCAGTTGCTGATTTCTTGGAACTAATATCTCTACAAATATTATCTCCTTAAACACAATTATAATTCTCCTTATCACTATCAAGTGAACTCTCATCACTATCCAAAATAAATAGCATAGAGTTTACCATGCATGAATACAACTGTGATGGCATGACGGTACACCCATATGATAAGTTTAATTTTTTCAAGAATAAAAGATGCACGGGCCTGTAGGAGAATATAAGTAAAGTAAATATAAACTTATCTTTTCAAAGGAAGCTATGTATATTATGGCGGAGACTTTTTACCGTATTGCACCGATCTTTGAATCAACTCCAATTCTTGTATTTATGGTTTGTTTCTTTGAACAATAAACCACATCCATATATCCACAATCACAGACGCCATTTCCTGATTGTGCAAATCACTTTTTTTCCTTTTATCTGTACCCCATCCTAAGTAATTTACTTTCTTCTCGTGGTCCGCACATAGCCATGCTTTTGTTTTTTTAACCTTGTCCTGCTGCCTACAATCCTCTTCTTTCTCCCGTTTTATTTGAGCCATGAAATATTGAAATTGTTTTGAGTGATATTTCTCTACACGATTCCCGCAGTTGGCATAAAATGATGGTGCCAGTTTTCATCATTGACGAGAAATTGTAATTACAAGTATTCGTATAAAGTTTGTAGTACCAACAATGGTGATCAATTTAATATCTCGTCAATGTACTACAAACTTTAAAGTTTTTAACGTGGACAACTACCTATATGGGATCAATTTAAAATCTGGTACCAACAAACACCTGCACAGAGCAAAGTCAACATCATAGATTCATTTAAAAAAATATTATAGATCCACTTACAATAAGTCTACTGAGATAAAGCCATAAAGGTTTGCTTAAGCTCGTATAAGCTGATTCACGATCCCGATAGTAACATAAAACAGAAGGTGCGAGCTCATAACAAAAATATTAGTGTTAGATGCTGATTCTCAATGATCAGGAGAAGCTCGGGATTCAATTGCTAATTGATGTCATCAGTATTTGACAGGCCATCAGAGTTTAGTTTGTCGTCAGTATTTGTCCACTCATCAGAGTTTGGCTTATCATCAGTATTTGAGAGACGTCAGTATTTTGATGCAGTCGGTTATTGATGATTGATTCTGTTCCTTGAAATGAGGGATAAATTATTATCAGCGCCTGAGTTATAGGACTTTGAGTATTCAGTTCAAGATATGTATTGTATTTTGTTAGTAATTGATAGGGCATATCTTAGAATTATAGCTGTGTGTTATATAAATACAGTTTAGGTCATCATATTTTGGTGATTAACTCGAGTATTATACGACCTAGCAGCTTTTAAGAACATCAGTATTTCTTGAGAGAGTTTATAACAGTTTTTATCAGAAATATAAAGAACTGTTATATTTTCATACTTGTTCGAAACATTCATACAATTGTATCCAACCCCCCATAAACAATTATATCTTACTGGGCAACAATTAGCAACTTAGCGAGATTTAAAATATCTGCAAGCAAGAATAAGGGATGAATTTTGTTGATGTGTATTTTGTGTAGTTCGTTCTCAGGGAAGGACTAAAGCAATATTAATTCAAGTATACGATCTCTTAATGTCTAAAGGTGTGTAAAATAATTGGGTGTGTTTGTGACTAACTAACTTAAATTATAAAGCAATTAAACAAAGATTTATCGATAAGGAAAAGCACCCGAGAAAGAGGGTTCTTCAATTGGTTCAATGGTTGTTGATGTATTGCTATATTTATTTCTCGTACTTTGCTAAAAATAATTCTTCTAAAGTTTATGTTGTTCTCTCCCAAGATACAAGATAGTGCCTACAACTATATTCCAAAGCCACTCCCATGATCAATTGAAATACAATTATAAACTATTAAGACCCAAGAATTATAAGTTTCATAGCTCGCGTATCAATCTCCCAATCAATAGTTAAACTATGTCTACCATATCATGAACAAGAATTATGACTCCTCTCCCAATTCATCATAACTCCTATAAATACAATTAAAGGTTCATGACTCCCTTAATTGGGTTAAGCCATCAATGATAAATTAGCAAAAATAGAGAATTCGCACTACAATCAAACAAACATATATTACCAATGAATACTACCTGATTCTCGGATTAGAGAATTAGTTACTCATGTTATCCAAAGAAATCAAACATATATTAATATGCAAAATCATGATTACAAGAGTATAGAGTAAAGAAAGATACAACTTGACGAAATCTCTCAAACTTGAAGTGAATCCCTTAAATCCTTGCTCAAGTTCTCTCTCTCCACTTCTCTTTCTCAATACAATACACGATCTATTAAAACCCTACTAACTATGTTCATATATATGAATGGGCTATTATAAGCGTTTTAAAATATGTAGGAAAATATTACAAGCCAATAAGAAAAGCTTCAAAATTTTATTTTTTTTCAAATTTCAAGGCCTTGAGTTTTTCTACTGTTCATGTAAAGGCCTTGAGTTATGAAGTAAAGGCCTTGAGATGCCCGCTGTTTGTGTAAAGGCCTTGAGATTCAAGTCAAGGCCTTGAGATTATAATGTCTGAATCCTTTTAAATATATTCCTTTTCTCTCTACCAAAATATTCTTTTTTCATAGCTTCTCTTCCCACGATCATTCCTATCCATCAAACGTTACAAACATCAACAAAAGCGTAGCTTAGCACCATTCAACTAAACAACCATAATAAAATTATTTAAAGATGAATTCATTACAAAACAAGGATAAATGAGGTTAAATTCGATATAAAACTTGTATATATCTAGCGTGTATCAAATGTAGGTTCCTGCACTGCATTATACAACTAAGTAGCACTACACCATACATCGACTACAATCACTCCTTTCTAGTTGGAAAGTGAAATATTTGACAATTCGATTAAATATTGATACTGAATTTCAAGGTGGTTACCATGTTACATCAGTATTATACTAAATTATTTAACCCGGGCAGTTTCAAGGTTACTTCTTCATATGGCAGGTGGAAGCTAGACCAAAGTAAACCTAAACTTTTCATAGTCAAAATAAGCAAACTAGTTGTTAGAATTTGCACTCCAAATTTTTATGGGTCTGTTCTGTTTTAATTAGTATTGTATCTAGTAACTATTGTGCCTAATTTTTTTTATTGGCAAGATTTAAGGAGGCCCATGAAAGTTATAGGCCCAATCCTGGTTTAAATGGGTTAGAGGGTTCCAAGCTTGATAACATTAGCCCATCAAGGCCATGCAAAGGTGTTGTAGTTGTTACATCTCCTACAAGCTAAGGTTCGTTAATGAGGAGGTTCTCATATGTGAACCTAGGTAGTACATGCTCGTTGGTTCGAGATTCAGGTGTGCTTCCATGAGGTCACTACAACGTATTATTTGTTAATTGGCATGACACTGCTTCGAGATAGATCTTCCACTTTACAGCTTTTGCAGAATACAAATTAAATACAGGTAGCTTTACCTAGTTAGAGTTATACTTGACAAAGTCTCCTGTCATCTATGAGCAAAATACGAACAGTATATCTTTTTAAAATTGTACTTCTTCTGCGCAGATGATACTTCAGTACATCCAATGAGGTATGAATAAGCGGCAAGAATCACTATTTATTTATTATTACTTGGGTAGGAATGATATTTTACTTTACGATTTTAAATTAGATTTAAAATTCATTACCAACATAGTAATAACTTATACGATCGCATACAAAGAATGCTTTGAAGAATTATTTAATTAAAATTTAGATTTAAATAAAAATAAAATAATTCAAATTATTTATAATATTAACTAAGTATGACATAATTAATTAGATAAATAATGATATTCAAATTTACTAATATTAATTCTGAATTTTAGTTATTAATTAACTAAGTGAGACTTAATTATAATACAAATAGGAATTTCGAATTAATAATAACTCGTAATTAGTTAATAGTTATAATACATTTTTCTACACTCTATACAATATCTCTTGTTGCTGATTTGTAAGGTTAAGACTTTTATAAAAAAAACCAAGCCACCACGAGAGAAGAGATAGAGAGCAAGAAGA
The DNA here is from genome assembly GCA_003724115.2 of Anethum foeniculum. Classification (NCBI taxonomy): domain Eukaryota; kingdom Viridiplantae; phylum Streptophyta; class Magnoliopsida; order Apiales; family Apiaceae; genus Anethum; species Anethum foeniculum. Next base: position 5,525 of record PHNY01077241.1, read on the forward strand.
AAACGATTTTGTGCTATTACATATTAATACTTGAGTTCAAGCATTCATATGGATATCGATAGGGTGTAGATTGCCAGTGCGGGATGCGTGGTGATTGAACAAACTTTGAATCTTCATTATTCTTGCATTAATGAACTGTTAAAACTTCTTAAGATATTTATTCTTAATCTCCGAATTCAATCTTTTATTTTTTGCATAAATCCTGCGGAGGGTTTCGTTTTTATTCCGATTTTATTTTAATTTTTCATGTTTTTCCATTACGTATATATGCACGAAACCCTACACATAATATATTAAAATCCAAAAGATAGTCTTATGTAATAATTATGTATGTTTATAAAATTTGTATACACATATATTAATATAATTATTTACTCAAAAATGGAAAATTCAAAATTTCACTTGCTATAAATTATATTTAAACTACTTTATGAAAAGAAGTCATGATGGGTAGACAAATATTATGACTTCATCTTTTAATTAGTTTCCGGTAGTTTAAGGAGAGTAGATATGTTTATGATATTCAGAATTATCTATAATTTTGTTTATAAAATATTTTTACTTTACATAAAAAAATTAAGTACACATAAAAACTAATTAACTATTAAAAATATTCATTAATTATTAAAATAATTAATTTATTTAATGGTCGATACATATACTTCAATTTTCTAAAGCATTTAACTTCTTAAAGAATTCCTAATCAACTCTTTCGATGAATGCTATTTAGAAAATTTGAAATAAAAAAATTTATAATTGATAAGGTTTTTATAAAAAGGCAAAAATTCAATAGTTTAGAAATATATTTAAGTTGATTTTAAAATAAAATTTGTGTTATTTTTTATTGTTAAATAGAATTAAGTAAAACTAAATATGACTATGATATATGGTCACATTTATATTAATCCAGTTAAATATTTCGTGTGAATTTTATTTATTTATTCATTTATTTAACAAATTTTAAGAAAAATTCATTAACTTGAAAAAACACAACAAAACAAGATCAAAGAAAGAGCCCTACCAGCGATAAGCCAGAGCCGGAAGGGGAAAGACTACGGCTAACTAATAATGAAAGATAGAAGAGAGCTTTTACAATGCATAAAGCATGAATTGTACTCTTATGGTTATTTTGTATTTGTTTTCAAAAATTTAATAATATGCTATATATTTTGAAAAACATATAATATTAAGAAACAAAATTTTGAGAAGAAATCAAGATCAAAATTATAATTTGATTTATTAAAAGATATAGTTTAATATCAAACCCAACACCATAAAAAAACAACATAAAAAATTAAATAGAAATTTTTTAAAACTTATTTTCAGTTATAAGATAACAAAAAATATCATTTATAAATTCTATCTGTAATACAGTGCTGATGTTTTAAAACTATTTTTTAAAATATCCAACCAACATTTATATCTCATATGTTGATATTCGCATTAATTTATTTGGTTGAAAAAAACTTCTAAAATCCCCTATATAACGTATATCCCTATTAGTCATCATCTCTTTCTTATTCCGTGTAGTCCTCCTCTCTTTTCTAGTGAAGGATAGAGAGAGCACCATATGGAGTGGTTATACTCTAATTTCCCTCAACAAACAAAGGAAAGTGATGTGTACATCGGTGATGGATGGACTTTCAAGGATTATAAGATATATGAAGAAATAATGCCATTGCAATCAAGAATGTCAATTTTTTTAGTGAAATGGCTGTGCACTTTGGTTTCGGCTGACTTCTTACTTGTCAGAGGTTCTTCTACTCCAATTTCGGCTGACTTCTTACATGTCGGAGGTTTTTCTTTCCAGTTGCAAGTTTCTTCCATCTAAAAACATATAGGTTCAAGTATATATAAATTTTCTTTTGCTGTTGATCTCATATCGTTGATTCCATGATGGACGTAGGGGATGATGTGCCATTATGGGAAGAGTTTCCCAATCAATTTATTTGTGCAACGTTGAAAATTTATTAGCAATATATGTATGGCAATGGTCTTGGTTGTGCACTTATTTCAATGTTTATGATCAGCTATTTTCCACTGTTTACCTTTTTTATGAAACATATGTTTAGCCATTGTCCCCAATTCAATTGTTTTTACAAATCTAAGGGCATTGAGACAACAATAGCTCATAGGCGTCATTGCCGAGTGAAGAAATTATTTGTGTGGAGAATTGTTGTTTATTAAATGTATAAAATAATAATTAGTTTATATTTTTAAAAATGATCAAAAATATATAATATATTCAAAAAAAGGATATAATATGAATTTGTATGTGAGGCCTGTGCCTTGCACGAACACCAATGCTAGCTACAAATCTAATTTGTAAACATCATATTACAATTTTTTACGATACATACTTTACAATATATAATTAAAGAAATATTAAATGATATATAATCGGGTCATTAACGGATTAGATCATTCTAAATCCACGTCTACTCCATTTATCAGCGAATTTTTTTATTGGATTAAATTTCGGATTAGATTTTTTTAGACCTAATTAATATCCATTAATGAGGCCCCATATCGGATCTTCGATTTATGGACAGACCTAATTTGATGTACTCATCCTGTCCCAAATCTTTTCGTCTTGCTTGACTTCTTGTGATCAACTTCACCAAACATTGACCAAATATTACATATTTAATATAATTTAAAAATATTATAAAATTTATATTAGAAAGCTCATTTGATCTGCTTTAATATGTTAGTGAAGTCTCAAAATGAACTATTCGATGAGTCACTTTTAGCAATATCTAAATATGCTATTCGTGAAGTCTTTTATAGCAAACTCTGATATAGGCTAACCTTGAAGCCCAAAATCTGGTAGCTGTATTGAGAAGTCCATGCACTGATGCTAATATTGTAAAGTCTACATGTTGGCAAGTCCATAATGTTGATCGTAGAGTCTACATGGAGAAAATTCCCCATATCCGCAAAGTCTATATCTCGACATATCCATAAAGTTATTCGTGAAGTCCACATGTCAACAAGTACTTAAAGCTAATCGTGAAGTCTACATGTCGATTACCTTAATATACTTTCCAGTGAAGTCTAAATTTACTGATAGCTTGTTTGGATTTTACTATATTTGAACAAAGCAAAATTCAAATTGCAATAACAGACAAATTTCTAAGTCAAAGAGATGAAAATCTAGAACCTGTGCTGATGTTACTTATCATAAGTCTGCAGAAACACATGGAAGGACTACAAAAAAGTTTGGAGAAATACAGTTATAGACCAGTAATCAAGACTGATTGTGACACTACAATAAAAGACGATTTGGACGTCGCATGAGGTTTCATAGAATAGTTTAAAAATTTTACTTAGTCTAGTTTGTCTGATTACTGGTTTAGGAAATATTTGTTTTCAAGGGAATCTTGTACAATTAATATAATGTGCATTATTTCACTTGTATTCTTGTGAGTGTAATTTTTTTTAAGAAGTTGAGTAAATCATTGTAAGTAAGCTTAGCAACTTTTTGTGTATTTTTCTCTCAAGAGAACAAAGTTGAGAATTTGAATTTAGAATTCATATATTGTAACAACTCTTTCATTCTAATACCAACAAATGGATTGAAAGTTTAAATTTGTGTGTTTACTTTAATTTCTGCTAAGGATGGATGTTGGGTCACTTCGGGGTCGGGGATAGCACTCCCTGACCTCGATTTCCGAATTTGAACCTGCTCCCCGAACACGTCCCGGATATCAAACGGGGATTCTCTTCCTCCACATTCCCTGCTCGTCCCCATGGGGATTTGGGGAGTTCTTTTTTAATTTTTTTTTACGTATTATATAATTTACTTTTTAATAAAAAAATAATCAAATAATTTGTAATATATAAATACATAAATTTTAACTCATATTTTTAAGATCGATTCAAATAAAAATTGATTTGTAATAGAATAAACGACAAAATTACAATTATTAAAATTATATTATATCATAATGCCAAAAAATTTAATTAGTAAAATTATTATTTATTTTATGATTCTAATAATACGATAAATACTCTCTATTTTTAATAATTTATTTGATGTAATATATAAAAATATAATTATTTTTATATATGAAAAATCAAGGATCGGGGGCAGGGAGACACTAATCCCCGACCGGAAGACCTTGCCCCGATCCCCGAATTTTTAATGAAATTTCACATGTTCCCCGCCCCGTCCCCGAAAAAAATTTTGAATCCTCGACTCGAACGAAACGGGAATCAGATCGGGTTGGGGCAGGACGGGGAGAATGCCCATCTCTAATTTCTGCACTTGATTGTTAAACACAAATACACACTTAGCTACAAAATAGTTTTTAAGAATAATTACATTGTATAAAGTAAAAATAAATTATACTAATGAACTTACATGATAAACTTGAGTTACATTCAAGATAAGAAAATACAGTGAAAAGAAGATGACATGCAAGCCACATTTATCATAATTAAAAAAAAATTATCCTAAGGGTCTCAAGTTCATAACCATCTACTATGCTCAAGTAAAAATTAAAGAAACATCTCATATTATGTAACTATATTATGCCATATCATATTTCAAGTGATCCAATTAAAGAAATCATATAAGGAATATATTTCAAAATTAAATTTTAGAAAAATATGAATCACTATTTCCAAGCAGTAAATGACGTAAACGTCTTATACCCACGTTGATGACAAAGTCAATTTTGTTCAATGACCCTTTTCATTTTCTGAAAATGTATTTTGCGCTTGATGCGGACACTGAACATAGATTAAATCGAATCTGTGTTGCATCCTCAAAAATCGTATCGTATATAATTTTAATACGAGGAACAAACATGTATCATATACATACAATAATATATACAATCATCTCATGATTGTACAATTCACATTGGTATTATATATGTGCCCCATAGAGGATCTTGAGAGGGTTCTTAATCAGAAGACTCTTAATGTTTTAGCATCATTTTTAAAGGTAAACCCTATACTCTTATTAATAATACCCATGTTCTTTTTCTTATATTCAGTAAAATATACAAATACGAGTTGATATTTCTATGACTTCTCAAAAATCCAAAGCTTTAGTAGTATATCAATGAGTTATACTTTAGGTCATTGGTGAAGCCAAGTCCCGTTTTTTGTTGTATGAATGATTAAACCTCAGTTTTTATTAGTTCTTTTATAATGTCATGATTAATATCTTTACCCCTCTTTCTTTTCTACCATCTTTTTTTGATGAAGACTCCACTGTACTGGGATATGTATATGGCAAGGTCTGAAATTAGTCGAAATCTGTTTTACATGCCTCAACTATCATTTGGTTGCTCCATCTTTAGAATCAAATTTTTGCGGGCTTGACATTTGCCACTTGAATAGGGAATATGAAATGCAGGATCATTGAGCATATGACAAGATTAATTTTGTTAAGGTGGGGGGGGGGACCTCATTGAGTTTATGGATGGCCAATTTGATTATTGACGCTTTAACTATGCATTTTGTAAATAATATTATTTTAATAACTTTCAAGGTGGCATCATGTACTCTGAAACAGTATCACTAGCTTATCCAATGAGACAAGGACGGAGCCACGACAAAGGCTGTAGTGAGCTGCAACCCAGGGCAAAAAAATTATAAAATTTTTACAATATCAGGCCCAAATGTTTTGAAGTCAGCCCAGAACAAATTTGGCCTAGCCTAAAATTTTTTTATGCAAAATATACATTCCACGGGAACAAACAAAGTTAAGGAACATAAAAACACAATTCTTTAATTAGGTTTTCAAGTAAGGAAAAGGAGATTAAAGACATAGAGGTAACAACTTACAATAAGATCAATTCATCTTTTTCTTGATTTATAGTTTATATTCTTCCACTTTAGTTTTTATAATTTGCAATACTATTCAATTTCTTTTACTCTTTTTTTTACAAGATTTATAATGGCAATTCAAGGAAAAAAGAGGAGGCAGACATTCTTTTCATTTTTTAAACCAAAGCCTACTCTTGAGGTACATTCTCCATCTAATACTAATGTTGTAAAAAATTCAGACCAGCATTGTACCCGTGCTATGCACCGAAAGTAAAATTTAAAAAAAAATTAAATTGTTAAAAAAAGCTTATATAAGTATCAAAAAATAAATTATTTTCTTACATTTTATTTTTCAAATAATTTTATGACATTTTATAGTACTTTTACGGAAAGTTCAATATAGCCCTAAGGATCGAACATGGAAAATTATTAAAATATATTATTATCAACGAAATAAAGCAAGTATAGATTTTTCCTTCTATAAATATAAAATAAAATAGGAAGTGATCAATTCTTTGTAAAATGATGAATAACCATGTTATACTGCTAATTGTACCTCTTATGCTACTGAACTATTTGTTGTCTTTGGAGGCTGCTGAATGGTCATG
>PHNY01077272.1:9640-21250 GCA_003724115.2 Anethum foeniculum
AAATCCTAATTTCTAAGTGTCATCAGTACGCTCCCAACTCGATCGAACGCTCAGCAAATTTGGTGAAACAAATCAACTGATTTTCTATGGTAAATCTCTATTTATTTCAATTATACACACACACACACACATGTACATATGTATGTTCATTATTCTTACTTGATATTGATTAGATTGTTTGTGTGAATTTGATTTGTTAAAGTTATTTTGATTATATATGTATGTATGTATTGTTTGCTTCATTTTTTTGATTGTGCAGGATATCCGGTGTCCTGGGAATACTAGCGAGTAGCGAGTAAGGTGAATGAGTAAAGTACCGGGGTCCGGGAATATGCAAACCACCTAGAGTGCAAGACTACAAGATAGGCATATTCATTTTAGAATGAAATTTACCTGATAGTTTCAATGCTTTTGAATGACAATGTAACATTAAATTTTAAGACAAGTATTACTTTTGGCTTATGTAATAGCATTGTACTAGACTATTAGCACTGAAGTTTAATTAGTAAAGTATTAAGCATTAACAACTATTGATCAGTAATGTGTATTAAACCTCTATGTACTGCTATGATTCATTTGCTACAGATTTTTTTGTCACTCTTTTTTAAATTGTTATTTTTCAGCACTTTAAAAAAATTCAGTTTTTAATATCGATTTTCGGTGATAACCGAAATAATTATTCCGCTTCGGTTTTATAACAGAATTAATTTCGGTTCAGTATTCAGTTACGATATTTCATACATTTCGATTTCGGTTAACCAAATTAAAATTCGGTTCGGTTAATTCCGAATGCACAATTCTAATTACAATACATATAAATATTTAATTTAAACACATCCCTCAACCAAACTTAAATTTAAATCAAACACATTAAATTTTCGGTAGTTAGTTGGCATGCTAGGGTACTTAAATTTTGTTAGTTTAACCTAAATTATAATAATACACCTTTAAAATCTACTTATCTAAAATCTATTGTAATATATATTATTATTTCACAAACTTATTCTAATTAAAACATATTATTGTTTAATTATATATAATTAAATATATTTAGTTTTTACTATTTCTTTTGTTTCTTTTATGAGTTCTGTATATTAGTAAAGTCTAAACCATATATTACTTCTATGTAATTTCCTATAAACTTGAAATATTTAATATTAGTTAATATCAGTATCAATAGATAATATCAAAAAAAGAAAAAGGTAACATAGTCTAGCCTTTAAGGTTGTGTTCACTTGGATAGAATAGAATAGCAAGAGAATGTAATGAAATTCTTACCTTTTTTTGGGGAAGATGGAATGAAGTGTTTATAATTTTTTTTCCCAATCTTCATTCATTTCCAAACAATTTAAACTAAAATTCTAACACACGTGTCTCAGAGAGAATGCTCCATTCTCATTCTTGATTATTTTCCAGGCAATCTTTATAATAGAAAATTTATACGCCCTCATTCTTATTTAGTATGCTCTAATATATACTTTCTCCATTTTTTTTTTCATTCCATTCATTTCTCATTCCATTCTCACCAAATAAACACAACCTAAGAGTTATACTGATAAGTGTGATCGTTAAATGTGATGACGTGAAATTCAAATATATTCTGCATTAATGTTGTCTGACCTCTAATAGCATTTCCAATGATGCTATCTTATGTATAATGGTTAGTTAAAATAATGTATAATATTATTTTTTGAGGGGTAGAATGTATCATATGGGCTTCGGATATATGGATAAAATGGGTAATGTTGTGTGTCACCACTGTATCTTATTCAGTATATTTTAATGGTTCAAATGTAGGACCTATTAATCCAAACCATCTACGTCAAGGATACCTGTTATTTCCCTATTGTTCTTGCTTTGTGTTGAGGGTTTATTGAATTCTTTTAGTAGAGCTGCTACTACTGGACGGATAAATGAATGCAAAATTAGCCCCACAGCCCCATCTGTACACATTTACTGTTTGCTGATTACAGTTTCCTGTTTTCCAAAGCTATAATGGAGTAGGCGGTGGTGGTTAGAGAGGTTCTTAACTCGTATGAGAATGACTATGGACATGCAATAAATATATAAAAATCAGGTATCTTCTTTAGCGCTAATGTTCGAATGGATAAGCAGTAAGAGTTGAAGGATATTTTAATGGTGCAGAATGATTTGAGTAATACTAATTATCTGGGTCAGCCCTTGCTGATTGGGGGATCAAAGAAAAGTGTTTTTAATTTTATGAAAGAAAGGGCGTGGAAGATAATTAATAGGTGGAGTTCGAAGCTTTTGTCTCGAGAAAGAAAGGTCGTGTTATTAAAAAGTGAAGCTCAAGCGATATCTTCTTATTGTAAGTTGTATTTTTTGCTACCAAAAACGCTTTGTCAAGAAATTGAAAGGTTGATGAATAATTACTAGTGGAGTTTAAATGGGTCAAACTAGAAAGCTCTCAAATGGCTGTCATGGAAGAATATGTGTATGTCAAAGGGTAAATGTGGTCTGGATTTTTGAAGCTTATAGGCGTACAACATAGCACTGTTGGGAAAACATGTTTGGAGTTCCATTCGAAATCCATCTTCTCTGGTAGATAGAGTTTTTAAGTCCAAATACTTTCCTAATGGTCACATCTTACACGCATAGAGCTGGTGGAGCAAGTTTTACGTGGTCAAGTATATGGACGGCGAAAGAAGCGGATGAAGAGTTTTAGGTGGGTTGTATGAGATGGGAATGACATTGACGTTTTCAAGGACCAATGGTTGAGGGTCAAAGCGGATTATCAGGTTGATACAGACCATATAAATGTATCACGATAATGATAGAGTTTGTGAGTTTTTTATGCCAATTGGTAAGGAATGGGATGTCAATAAGGTGCAAAGTACGTTTCAGGAACCTGATGCAAGAGAAATTTTCTAATTCGAATTTCTCAAAACCAAGTTAGGGATCGTCTGACCTGGGTTTCCATAACAGATGGTAAATATTCTGTTAAGTTAGGATATCAAATCTGGTAGGAACAAAATTTGGATAACAGGGTTCCAACACAGTCTAGGGGATGGAATAGAATTTGAAGACTAAATATTTCGCATAAGCTAAAAATTTTGATTTTGAGAATCTGTAGACATAATCTTCCTATTCGAAACTCATTAAGGTGTAAAGGAGTGCCTACTTCTATCATCTGTCAAATGTGTGTTGGTGATGTGGAGCATTTGCTGCATCTTTTCTTTGACTGCAGATTGGCTACTTAGTGCTGGTATTACATAGGGATATAAGTTGACTTGAAGAAGATAGAGTCTCTACCTGAGTGGTTATTGGATAAGTTAAGTAATGAATCACACGAAACTATTATCATAATTGCAGCAGTGTTATGGGGCATCTGGTTTGCAAGAGATAAGAGGGTTTGTGATGGTAAAGAATTAACACCGAGAGTAGCTATGGATTGGAGTATCAACCAGATTGAAGAATGGAGAAATACAAAACACAAACTTGAATTACTCAGCATTCCAGCGAGACAGAGTGATAACAGTAAAAAGGAAAAGTGGGTTGCACCTCCTGAAGGACATTTAAAACTGAATATGGATGCTTCGGTTTATTGTGGAGCAGCATCATATTCGATAGGGATGGTTTTAAGAGACTGAAAAGGTTCATTCATTTAGGGTAAAAATTTCTGAGCTGAAGGAGAATTATATGTGTTTTAGGCTGAAATACATGGCGTCCTTGAAGCTTTAGTTCGGGCTATGTCTAAGATTGACAAACCAGTTATTATTGAAATTGACTCCATATTAACGGTGCATGCGGTGGTAAACCAGGAAAAAAATCAGCTGGAAGTGGGGTTACTTATTGAGTAGGTGCAAAGGTCTTTTAAGTGCTAGGAGTGATATCTCGTTTCTTTTTGTTAGAAAGTAAGCGAATAGGGCACCCCACAAAACGGCTAGGCTTCCTGTTTCGTTAAAAAACTACAATGTTCTTATGTCTCCTCCTAAAGCTTTGTTTGGGACGATTATGTATGACTTTTCTTCGTGTTAATGAAATTTGTTTCCTTTCAAAAAAGGAGTGTAATTGTTTTTTTCCTGATAAACTAGTGCTTTCATTAATAGATTACTTGGATACAAAAGGGACAGATAATATGAGATTACATAGTACACACAAAAGAAGAGCTACTTAACTATTGGGACTACCATTGCTACCACTTAAAGACTAAGACCATCCAGCCACTTGACCCATTTCTACCATTTAAGAACTAAAACAATCCAACCACTTGACTGCAGTACTTAACGAAATTAGTAATACTGAAAAGAGAACTAAAGGACTGGATTAAAAGGCCCGCTTTGAATTTTCATTTAATTTTCTTCTTCATATGCCAGCATTTCCAAGAGAACCTATTCAACGTCCATCATTCTGCCCCCATTTCTGAATTTTCACCTGTAGTAAGACCTTTTCTATTATCTCAGCCATCACCATCATCCCTACCATATCACTCACCGTACCACAACATGCACTTTTCAAAACATCTTTGAGTTGAATTCCTTTGCATACATATTCGTCTAAGTCGATGATTTCTTTACCAAACCCTTTTGCGAATTGGACCAAATAACCATTGTCAAGTAGTTGAATCATTTTTTGCGAGAGCAACCCATCTTAATTGAACGAGTTACCCTGTAGAACCTTTTCCTTAGCTTTGAGTTTTTTAATAGCATGCTCCAATTCTGTTGTTAGGTCCAGGGGAATCTCATCTTCGAACTTATCTTTATCTGTAGCAACAAGAGTGATTTTACAAGTAATGTTGATATTTTGAGTCACGATCAAATCTTCATTAAGGCCCCTGCCATTCACGATCTCTTCTTCAGTTTGATCTATGCTTATAGACCGAACTGCAGGTGGGGATGGTGGAGGGCCATCGATAACCTCCCCCATTCCGAAGTTCAGTTGAATGCTTGAAATAAGAAGATCCGCTGCAATCCCCATATCTGAGTCCAGCAAGTACTGAAGATCACCAAACAAATGTGGTACCTCCCCAAATTCAGGCATTAGTTCAATACCCTGATTGGCTAGGTACACAGCAGCTCTTTTCATATCAAAAAGAGTACATGAAAACATTCGATCTGTCTCACTGGGGACAAAATGATTAGCATGTATCGTGTTTATTTGTCTAAGAACTTCCTTCACTTTATCATCAAAGATGAGTTCATCTTGGTTTCAGAATCATTCATATACTAACCTTCTAACAGTCTCCACGTGAGATTTTTTCTGTTAAGAGCCTAGGCCTTCACCAGTGTTGCATTTGGGAGATGCGCTGGGACTTGAATATAATGTGAATTAATCTTGACATACTGAGAAGGGGGGGGAAACCATGCCACATCCATACTGGTGAAGGTGTAGTATATTAGTGAAAAATAAAGAGAGTGATTAGATTAAAAGAAGCTATAGACACAACCCCTCTTTTATTCTTGAAACCCTGCATTGTTGCTTCATGAGGTGGATAAAATTACGTTTCCCATGACAGGATTTGTATCTAATGTCAGGGTATGATTACTCATGAAATCTCTTTTTATTTTTTCCTATAACCATGCCACTTCCTCGTGAATAGCCTAGACCGTAATTACTAGATAAAGTCGATCTTTCATTGGACGGAAATATATGTGATATTTATATTAAACCCAACATAATCATCCAAAAGACATTCTATTAAAATATGCGTGCTTTCCACTGCTGAGGCTCCAACCCAAAAAATTTCTTTCTTTAATGGGCCGAGCTGGCCCAAAAAGCTGAAAAACCTACTCTATTCACCCCAGCCTTTGCCAATGAGCCTGCTTCTTCATTAAGATGTCTAAGGACACATTGTAAATCCATAGTACTAGAAATCTAATGATTTGACATTTTATTTTTGAATCATATTGGCATTCCCATCAAATTACCCAATCTTATTGCATTGATGGCTTCCAATGAGTCTAAGTAGACTAGGTTTCCATAACCTGATAAAGGTGGAGTTAACAAAATAGCCTTTACATGAAGGATTGCCTCAATCTTGGTTGAACTTCGTTACTTGCTGTCAATGTTGTAAAAAGCGGGAATCAGACTTAATCGGTGGGGGCACCGTTCAGGTATTAATAGGAATGATTAATTGTGTCATAAATGGGAACTAATTTTATATGATTTATATATAAATATTAATATATGTATTATTTTATTATTTTGATTATACATATACAATTATTATATATATTTATATAATTAATTTAAAATATATAAAATTATTAAAGTAAATATAATTTTTAAGATTTAACTTATGAATTGAGGTAATTTTGAGATGAAAAATCAAGAATTCATTATTTAACTATTTAAAATTGTAATTATGTGTACGAGAATAACATTTTTTATTTTTTTTCAAATTTATACTTTTTAAATTTTTCTTTTTTTTTCTATATTTTTTTAGTTTTTTTAACAATAAGGCCGATTTTTGACCGATTAACCCGATTTTTGACCGTTTAATATGATTTTTTCCGATCATTGACCGATTTTTATAAAAAATGATTTTCGACCCAATTTTTGATTAATTAGTTTGTTGGGCCACCGAACAGCGATTAATATGTGATTAATCCCGATTAATCGCCGACTTTTAGAACATTGCTTGTTGTAGATGGCCTTGAAAAAACATGAATTATCAGCCCTTCCGTATTATTCTTTTTTCTTCAATCCCACCATTAAAAATTCCTTCACCGTTTAACCCCCATGCTCCATCAACAGCTCCTATAAAATCAAAATTCTCATGCTGCATAGTCTAGAAGTCATTTGATACCTTTAAATAATGAACCTTGATTGCACCTCTTAAGTTGATTTTCCATAAAGTTTCATTAAACAATGGTATCAGGCCTAGAGCTTTGCCCCACTTTGCATTTCATGTGAAGATCAGAAATTCCAGGACATCATTTTGGTCGGTAGAACTTTCCTGGCAACCTTCCGCAGAAAAACATTTACCTTTGGCGGAGTTTTTATCTTCCAAATAATTGACTAGGGTGTTGACGAGCTTTGTGTTCTCAATAACAGAAGTTCCCTACACGTTAAAGAGGAGAATCTTCCAGTTCCAGGAATCCAGTGAAGCACATCATTCTCATTATTAAGTGAAATCCCAATCATTATAGACTCTAATTCATTAAGTTCTATGTCATCTCTTCCCGAAAATGGTCTTGACCAAACCTCTGAACTATAAATTGCGCCTTCTCTCCAAATTTCATAGTCTTTAAGTACTGAACTCAATTTTAGGTTCGAGATCCTGTACAACCTAAGGAGCTTTTCCTGAATCGAGGTCTCCATATACGAATCGTCCTCCCAAAAGTAAATGATTTTACCGTTTCCCAACCCCCGTATGTAATTTTCCCTTTACAGCAGTGTCCCCAGGCTTTTATTATTTGTTGTAATGTCAACAACTGATTTGATTGTACTGGAAGTGCCTGCATTTATTAAAATTGATCCCAGATCAAAGTGCACCCCTTGACCATATGTCTGGAACAACATTTTATTTCATTCTTCGACCTTTCTGTATAGCATCTACATACCGATAACATTACCCTGTTCATTAATTTGAGCAGTTTTAAACCTAGCCCACCTTGCAATTTAGGCCTATATATCTTCTCCCAATTAATTAGATGCATTTTACGTGTCATTAGCGAGCCTTTGTGAAGTTCAGACCATAAAATTACCGTCTTATTTTCTTTATGACTGAAATTGTAGAATTTGGCAGCTTAAAGAGGCTAAACTAGTATAGTGAGATACTATCTAGTGAAGGCTTTAGAAGCGTAAGTGTGACAACCCGGGTCAAATCCCGAGCCTTTTTTGAAAATCTGGTCAAGTTCCAATTCCAAGTCTGAAATAAGCCAAAGCCTACTGGCCAAATGCAGCCAACAAACAACAATCCCAACATAGGCCCCCAAAAGATCATGATTTGTTGGTACACATGGTAGTAGTACTTTGCCTTATAAACTGAACAGAAGTTCCAGTTTTTATCGATGTGGGACTTTGGTGTTACAAACTCCCCCACTTAAACTCCTGACTTCCTCGTCAGGCCCGAACAGATAGCCCATAGGTCCAAGATCATACCTTCCTAGCCATTGTGGGACAATACCGGTTGGCTTCGTGTCCCTACCTCTGGACCTCTTGCCATTGTGGGATGATACCGGCGGTCTTCGTGTCCCGACCTCCGGCAACTTGATGCATCAATCTTTCGAGAGTCGGCTTTGATACCATATGTGACAACCCGGGTCAAACCCCGAGCCTTTTCCAAAAATTGGATCAAGTCCCGATTTGACACCCTAATTGGATCAAATAAGTCGAAGCCTACTGGTCCAAATGCAGCCAACTTGGGTAAACAACAAGCCCACCACATGCCCCCAAAAGATCATGATTTGTTGGCGCATATGGTAGTAGTACTTTGCCTTATAAACTGAATAGAAGTCCCAATTTTTATCGATGTGGGACTGGGGTGTTACAGTAAGTCTTCCTGCCACTGACAGAGAATTGGCCACCTCCCACTTCCGTAACTTATTTTTGAAACTATGAATGAGAGGGTCCCAATATGCTTGGTTCATTGAAGAAGAACCCAATTGGGCACCCGGATATTTGAAACTGCTACCTCCAATTTGACACCCTAATACTGATGCACACTCTTCCATGTTCTATAACTGTTCACCATATGAGTGGATACTACTTTTGTGTTAGTTAATTCTCAATCTCGATAATATCTCGAAACACTGGAGTACTATTTTGATGCCTTTTATAGAGATGTTATCATTTTTTATAAACAAAATGACACCGACAGCATATTGCAAATGGGTAAGAGGAGCAGGGTAGTTTGGAATTCGAATGCCCTCAAAATTTCCAACATTGCTTGTCCTATTTATCAACTGAGACGGTACCTCACCTACTAAATTGAATAACAGAGGAGACAACGGGTCTCTTTGACGTAGTCTTTTTGGGGGTAATTTCTTTTATCGGGGCTCCATTTACAAAGATGAAAATCCTCGTAGTTTCAAGAATTTACCTAAGTCATTGTACCCACTTATTAACATAAACAAGTTCGAGGAATATATCGTTTTATTAATATAAACCTTGAGTTTGCTACACTCTAATCAAGATTGATTAGCTACAACAAATTCGACAGCATAACAGTACAATTACAAGCTTGAAAATATATATCGCCTTTAATGGAGCTCTCATAATTGTAGTTGGCAGATGAGGAAGATGATTAACAAAAAAACAAATGTTTCTGCTGCTTTTACTGTAGACTTTTCACATTTTAATTACGTGGCTAAATTACAGCCAAGTTAATTAAAACATGCTTCTGTAATCACGGAATTAACAAGGCAACTGGTGGCACCTAGAGGGTATGGTTTTGGTGGCGCCAAGTGTGTTGTATCACTTATACAGAATCTGCAAAACACCATGGTGGCGCGTAGAGTGTCAATTCCTTGCATAGGTGGCGCCTAGAGTGTTTTAACACTTAGCTAAATATCCAAGGATGCAGGTGGCGCCAAGAGTGTAGTCCTTGGTGAGTAGTGGCGCCTACATACATCTTTAAAACACTTATAATGTTTCTAAGTGTTTGGTGGCGTCTAGAGTGAGTCCTTGGCTCCTTGGTGGCGCCGCTAAGCTCTTTACTTAGCCAATATTGATTGCATTACCATGGTGGCGCCAAGGGTGAAGTTTATAGGACAAGTGGCGCCAAGAGTGAAGAAGTTTGACTTAGAAGATTTTCCTTCAAGTTATTCTTTGAACTGTATTCGAACCTTCTACATGTTTTTGGTTCACTCTCTGTTGTATCAACTTGATTTCTTCTGTATAACCATGTAAACTCTTTTTTGATGTGTTGACGCTTAGTGCATTGGTCTGGTTCACAAACGACTAACACTGAATTGAATTCACTTGATTTCTTTAAAATTCTGAGTTGATATTTCCTGTAGGATTGGGGTATCAACTTGATTTCTTTTGCATAACCATGTAAACTCTTTTTTGATGTGTTGACTATTAGTGCACTGGTCTGGTTCACAAACGACTTACATTGAATTGAATTCACTTGATTTCTTTAAAATTCTGAGTTGATATCGCATGTAGGTCATTCCATGCTTCATCCACTAAAATCCTGTGATCTTCAATACTTGAACCAACATACTTCCTTGTGACCGAAGGTCTTCTGATCTTTATTTCTTCATGAAGGCTTGAACATGTTAATATACTTCGTTCTGTTATTCTGTTACAGACTTCAATCTTCAGGATCACGTTTTGATTCTTTGTATTTATCCTGTCTTCAATATTCAGGATTCATGTGCTTCATACATTAATATTATTTTCCTGTTTCTTTTCCTTGTTGAGTTATATTCCCTCTATTACATATTACATTACATTATGTTTCACAATCTCCCCTATTTGATTGTTAGAGTTCGACAAGCAAATCCTTAGAGGATAACTCAACTAAAAATAAAGAAAAAGTAAAGTACTGAAAGCAGGAAATAATTTTAATTACATTCTGGATTAGATATTACATTTCCAGATTTCTTTGAATGGAAATACAAAAACAAGATGTGTTCCTCTAGCCTGAACAGATAATCTATGTCTTCTTGGTTCTTGGTTTGCTTTGTTTCTTGTCTTGAGCTGGGGCTTTCTTGGTCTTTGATGATCCAGATTGATTTGAAGATTTGTCTTTCTTTTTTTGTGCATGCCTTTGCTCTAATTCAAGATTCTGAGTTTAACCAAGTATCTTGCTTCATACTCAAGTGAGTTAACAGGTTCAGGATCCTCCAGTTGCTTTAGTAACATTCTGAGATAGACTAGATTTTCTAATTTCCTCACAACATCAAATAATAGAGATATCTTCTTTAATAAAACAAAGACAGTTATCCTTTTTGGATAGTCTTGAACTCTCTTTGTATTGTTGACCCTTTCAAACTCTAGTCTAAACACCAGTTTGTCACTAATTGGCTGAAGGGCAAGTTTATCATCCTTGTTGGTAGAGAACTTGACTCTCTTTAGGACTTCCCGAATAACATTAGAAGAACTTTGATCAAATGAAGAGATTGGTATTTTGGTAGTTACCTTAGTGGTAGGATTGTAGATTATGTACTTCCTTTCTCCATCCTCAACACATGTGCAAGGTTCTGAATCTTTAAGCAGCTGAACTTCTGGGACTTCCTTTCTTTGAATCAGTCACCCATACTGGATAATCATAAGCTCGAATGGTCTTTCTCATTGTCTTCTCATCAGTTGTCATCTGATGATTTAATCTGAAAGCATATAGATCTTCTGCAGCTATAAGTTCTTCTTCAGTTCTTCTTTCTCCCTTATGTCTGAGATGACTTTCAATATATGTCAGCCAAGTATATCTTGTACCTTCTAGATGTTGTTCCGAGAGTGTCATATTCTGTAGTCTCTTACCGTGATAGTACTTGATAACCCTAGGCACTTTGTAAGCCTCAGGAGATAATTTCTTGATATATGCGACTATGAGTTCCCTTAATAGCTCATTGATCCTATGTCCACCAGAGATGACTTTCTTTTTTAGGACGAATAATTTGACAATGTTCATACTGTTAAACATCTTGGTTGACAGTCTCTTTGATCCGATATCTTTGAAATTCACGTACATTATCC